>JALXFT010000356.1:0-102549 GCA_023376895.1 Aspiorhynchus laticeps
AAGAACAGGATCACAGATCCTGCTGTGACAGGAGACTCACAGAGAAATGTTTAATTAGCCCAGAATGAGCAGTTTACTGCAATGCTGTCAGGCAGGGGCGTAGATCACGCGGGGGACATGCCCCCCCCACTTTTAATATCACGTAAATTCGTCCCCCGCACTTTTTCGGGCAAGTGTGTTAGCATAGAGGTTTTCAAGAGCCGGTGTGAATATAGATTTAAATTCAAAGAGACAGGATAGTCCGTGCATGACTTGATGATTTATTCGGACCCAGACTAAGGCGAGATGAACATCACAGTAATATTGTTAGTGTTTTTTAAAGAATTCTCTTCTGTTCATCAAGCCTGCATTTATTTGATCCAAAGTACAGCAAAACAGTAAAATTTTGAAATATTTTTACTATTTAAAATAACTGTTTTCTATTTGAATTTATTTTAAAATGTAATTTATTGTGATTTCAAAGCTAAATTTTTAGCATCATTACTCCAGTCACACGATCCTTCAGAAATCATTCTAATATTCTGGGGGGTGTTCCAGAAAGCAGGTTATGTGACATACCCGGGTATGTTTAAGAGTAAGTAAGTGGATAACCTCAACTTTCGGTTCTAAAAATGGAGGTAACTTTCAGGGTATGCAAGTAGCCATAGCAACTTGCTCTCTGAAGATAAACTGAGTAGGTTATGTTTCAGGGTTAGCTTACTTCAGAGCTATCAGCGCATGCGTATTACTGAAATTTAGCTCGTATTACTGACGAGACTCCAGTGGGCGTGACAGATGCGCACAATATTATATATTATTATAATAAAGTTATATATATATATATATATATATATATATGTATATATACAGTGCACAGCATAAATGAGTACACCCCCTCTGAATAAATATAAAATATGTATTTTCTTAATGATCACAAATATAATTCATTGAAAGATGGCAAAATTGAAATGTATTAAACATATACTTAATAAAAACGACAAAATATATGCCAACATTTTCTGTAAGATAAGTAAATTAGCCAAATTTAGTTTAAATGAAGGACTGCAGAAATGAGTACACCCTAGATTTAATTCAGCAAATGTATAATATTCTAGTACTTAGTATGTCCTCCAGAACTTTAAGTATACTGCTCTGACCCTTCTTGGCATTGAGTGTACACGTTCATGACAAATTTTCACATCTGTCCTTTTTAACTCCTGGAGGACGACCTCCTTAAATGCTCTGGTCTTTAATGGCAAGTTTTGCTCGGCTCGTCTCTACAGAATCCCCCACAGCTGCTCAAGAGCGTTAAGATTGAGTGAAATACATGTCCACTGAAGGATTTTCACCTTGGGAGAATGAATATCTTCATTGTCATGCTGAAAAAATGCCCAATAATGCAGGGAATGAGGGGAGGGTAGCATCTTCTGTTTCAAGTTTTTGTATTCGATCACACAGTAGTGTGTGAATTCATGACAGCGTTGATAAAGCACAACTCCCTCACACCTTCAGCACTCATTCATCCCTATACAAGAGCTTTACTACCACTGAACGTCACTGTGGGTACCAAACACTTCTCACTGTACTCCTCCTCTAGCAACACCAGAACATTTTGGATGCTTTTGGATCTGAAATTATTGACTTGGTCTCTTGAGACCAGAGTATGGATTCCCAGAATTCTATATTTTGTAGATATGGGCCTTGGAAGAGGTTAAATGAGTTTATTTTGCTTTGGCTACAGTAGGTGATTCTAGTGGTGACAACAACCATGCATGTCACTTCTGCAGGCTGCGTCATACTCTGTGAGATAAAGTGTCACTCTTTTCATAGCTTTTGCTGGCTCTGAGACACTTGCATGTTATTTCTCCTGCTCTTTTTCAAGCAAAAATTCACTCATCACTAAATGAAAACTTAAAGTAAAGACCTGATTATTTCAGGAGCCTTGTCACAAGTCCATTGTTTTTGAATGTCTGTGCTACTTCTGCTATATTTTGACACTTAAAACAATAATTTGGTATTCCTCTTGTACCATTGTCCTCTTATGCTAAGGAATAAGTCACCTAGTAGTTCTCTCCCAACTGGTTCCACTGCTGCCAGCATTAAGTCTGAGTATGATTCAGAGGACTATGTAACACTTTTAATTGCCAGGAAATTACTGGTCTTTAAAAGTTTTGGTTCAATATACTCACCTGTTGATCAAAAATAGCCTTAAACATTTTTTTTAGTAACTTTCAGGAGGGTGTACTCATTTTTGCAACACAACATTTTATCACTTTGATAAGAAAATCTTATTTTGATGAATAATTTTGACATTCTTCTTTGGTAATTGATCAAGCAGGCTTGTTGGAACATTATATCTCCAAAGAACCCTAACGTGTCATCTAAGTAAAGAGTATTTGCTGAATTTGTTAAGTATCAGAGGGGGTGTACTCATTTATGCTGTGCACTGTAGATAGATAGATAGATAGATAGATAGATGATATGTAATATATTATTCTAAAATGTTTATTATGCTTATTATAATAAATATAATATAAATATAATATGATATATTTATTGGCATATATAATAGTTATCTGTATAAATTATAAAACACTTATGACAAGGTAATGTTTATTTTATTATATTATACATTTATTATATTTTATTATCATCTCACACATCATGGATCTGCATTTTCTATAATGTATTTTTATAATAAAAATACATATCTTATATGACTTATTATATAATTATTATATAGCATCAAACAAACAATATAATTCTTATTCTCAAGGATTAAACATTAAACCCCCCCCCCAAAAAAGATTGCACAACCACAAATTAGGTGGCGATATGCATTAAGTATGTAAATTACCTTTGAACAGAAGAAGAAGAAAGAAACAGTATGGCGCACTTTTTCTTAGCGTTGGTTTCCATTCGTTGCTCTGTTGAGAATGTCTTGCGTGTTAACCGGCAACATACTCTGTGTTGAATGAACTTACCCCCGGACGCGTTTTTGGAACCAGCATACCTTGAGTAAGCAAGGTTTGGGTTAATCAACCGATAGTTCAGGGTTTAGCAGATGGTAAATTAACCTTACTTTCTGGAATACACCCCTGATTTGCTGCTCAAAAAAAAAACATTTATTATTATTATGATGTTGAAAACAGCTGAGTAGAATTTTTTTCATTTTTTTTGATGAATAGAAAGGTCAGCAGAACAGCATTTATCTGAAATAGAAATCTTTTGTAACATTATAAATGCCTTTATCATCACTTTTGATCAATTTAAAGCATCCTTGCTAAATAAAAGTATTAATTTCTATAATTTATTTTCCAAAAAAATAATAATAATAATTATACTGACTCTAAGCTTTTGAATGGTATAGTGTATAATGTTACAAATGCTTTTTATTTCAGATAAATGCTGATCTTTGGATCCTTCTATTCATCAAAGAATCCTGAAAAAATGTACTCAACTGTTTTAAATATTGACAATAATAATAATTTATTATTAAGGTTTCTTGAGCAGCAAATCAAAATTATTTCTGAAAGATCATGTGACACTGAAGACTGGAGTAATTATGCTGAATTGCATTTTAAAATATGTTATGTTCAAATAGAAAGCAGTTGTTTTTAGTAAAAATATTTCACAATATTACTGCATTTGCTGTATTTTGGATCAAATAAATGCAGGCTCGGTGAACAGAAGAGACTTCTTTAAAAAACATAAAAAATCTTACTGTTCAAAAACTTTTGAATGGTAGGTTTATATATACAGTGTATATATATATATATATATATATATATATAGGCATGGCCAAAAATATCGGCACCCTTGGTAAATATGATCAAAAGAAGGCTGTGAAAATTAATCTGCATTGTTAATCCTTTTGATCTTTTATTTTTAAAAAATCACAAAAATCTAACCTTTCATTGGATAATAAGAATTTAAAATGGGGGAAATATCATTATGAAATAAGTGTTTTTCTCAAATACACGTTGGACACAATTATTGGCACCCCTAGAAATTCTTATGAGTAAAATATCTCTGAAGTATATTCCATTCATGTTCATAATTTTGAGCACTCCAGGGTGATTATGAACATGAAATTATCTAGCCATGGCTTCCTGTTTCACAGAAATATAAATAGGAGGGAAAACAAAGCCCAAATTCCCTTACTCATCCATCACAATGAGAAAAACCAAAGAACATATTTCTGATGTGCAGCAAAAGATAATTGAGCTTCACAAATTAGTGAAGTGGCTTTAAGAAAAGCCCTAGAGCAGTGAAAATTCCTGGCTTCTATGGTCAGATGAAACTAAAAATTGAGCTTTTTAGCAGCAAACACTCAAGATGGGTTTGGTGAACACAGGGATAAAAAGTACCCCATGTGTACAATGAAATATACTGCTGTATTTTTGATGTTGTGGGCCTATATATATATAACATTTTTGTCCCCCTCACTTCTGAAATGATGGCTACGCCCCTGCTTTTAGGTATTCAGTGTTATTATGTTATCATCAGTCAGATCACATCTGATCACCTTTTGAAAGAGATGCATCATTTCTCTGAGCTTTTTCTTCGGAAAGATGTACACTAGCGCCACCAGCAGTTCACAAATTCACTAACATTTCAACTTTTCATCTCATTTCTCCTTCTGATTCCATTATGGTGAAATCAGTGAACTGGAATCAGTGAGCTACATTTCTCAAAATTGGATCAGGTGATTTTCAAACCTCATAAAAGTTTTATTTGCTCTTAACACATTTATGAATTTGCCCACGAGACCCCAAACTTGAAGTAAGGCTGTATATTAGAAATGCTTCAGTGTATTGAAACTAAACAAAAGCTGACTGTGTCTTAAGGGTCCTTGTGAAGTTTCAGTGTCCCTAACTGCTCTAAAGTTATAAATAATGGTCAATCTTATGGTAGCCTTTAACTGATTTTCCTGAGCAAAGCTACTTAACACTACAATGTGACACCATTGGTGTGCTTGAGCTGTTAGATGGAAATTTATGTTCTTAGCATATGTTTTATAAACTATAAACCAAACTATTTCCCAGAAAGTTCACATATCTTGTTAGTGGTAAATACTAAAATCCGTAGCTCTAATGGGATGAATTTAATGAATACGAGATGAATGTAGCTGATGCTGTGAAAGTGCTGGATTGAGGTGATTTACTAAAGATAAGTCAAGTCAACAAAAGCCTCACAAATCTGATAGTAGTGCAGATTACTGGGTAAAGTAGGTTATTAGGTGACAAGTTTTAATTTCTGTTTTCTGTAGAGTTTCCAGTCTCTCTCAGCACCTCCTGAATCAACAGATGTACATGACAAGCCCTTAAATTCTCTATTCTCTTTTGATGGCGTGAGAGAATCTGTCAGTCAGCTAAGAGACAAACTGCAGGATTTCTGCAAAGAGGAGCTCAAAAACATCTCTGACAGAGGTAAAGTCCTGGAGATTATTCTGCAATCAGAAATAAGTCCCACATCATGCAGAACATCATATTAGAAATGCAGGATCATTCTCTTGATATGAGAATCACACTGTTGGTATCTATTGATTTCCACAGTCAGATTCACCAACATTGTTCCCAGAACCAGGAACGACTTCCTACAATGTAAGTCACTAAAAAACAAGCAGAAAAATGTAATGTAAATGATGTAAATGTAAATGATGATCACCATATATCTGGAAATCTGTACTGAGGCATTGTTGATACATTGAACATGAAGAGCTCATATACGATAAAATATTTAACAGATTCATAATCATAATTTCTGATGTGTTTTATCTTGATCAGATTCTCATCAGCTCACTCTGGATACAAACACACTGAATAAAGGCCTCCACCTGACTGAGAGGAACAGAGTGATTGAATATACTGTCACAAAGCAGCCATATCCTGATCATCCAAACCGATTTGATCATTATCGTCAGGTGTTGTGTAGAGAGAGTGTGTGTGGACGCTGTTACTGGGAGATTGAGTGGAGTGGATATGTGGATATAGCAGTGTCATATAAGAGCATCAGCAGGAAGGGGCGGGGTGATGAGAATTGGTTTGGACATAATGATCAGTCCTGGGGTTTGTTCTGCTCTCCCTCCAGTTACTCATTAAGACACAATAACATAAAGACTGATCTCCCTGTGAAGGCCATCAGCAGTAAAATAGGAGTGTATGTGGATCACAGTGCAGGAACTCTGTCCTTCTACAGCGTCTTTGACATAATGAGTCTCATCCACACAGTCCAGACCACATTCACTCAGCCGCTTTATCCTGGTTTTGGGGTTGATTATTATGAATCATCAGTGAAGCTGTGTTGATGAATCAGAATTTTTTTTAGATAGGTTCTACCCATAATGCTTTGAGCTGCATGATTAATCAATAACAGTGAGATGTTATAGTCTCTTCATTAAATGAATACTGCAGTTGAACTTCTGTCACTGAAATAACAGAATAAATCCTCATATATTTCACACCTCATGGACTTGTTGTGTTTTTGTTCCCTGTTTGTTTCCCTATTTTCCCGGCTGTGCCTGATTATGTAATTTGGTTCAGGTGTGTTTTGTAATTACCATAAATTGCTTCACTACTTAAGTTCAAATCTGTTCAGTATGTCTCAGTCTTAATGTTGTATGTGTGTGTGTATCCTGCCTACCTTATGTGGATTACCCTTATGTGGATGTATTAAAGACTGTTTACTGTTATCTTTATCGTATTCATGTGTTTCTTCTACACTGCACCATGACAGTATAGACAGTAAGATCAGTGTGTCTGAGTCCTGCTAAGTGATAATGTATATCTGTGATTTCTCAATCTACATTTTTGTTTGTAGTCTCATCAATCATTTGTATTTTTGCTATCAAAATTACCCTTCAGTTGAAAAGTAACTTTCACAAACATGATCCACTTGATTGGCTCTATCTCTCTCTCCTCTCCACCTGTAGCTGGTGTGTGGTGAGCGCACTGGCGCCGTTGTCCTGTGGCTGCCGTCGCATCATCCAAGTGGATGCTGCACACTGGTGGTGGTTGAAGAGAGACCCCCTCATATGATTGTAAAGTGCTTTGGGTGTACAACAATACACAATATAAGCGCTATATAAATGCTTCATTCATTCATTCATGATTCATAAGCTACATATAATTCTTATATTTTATCATTCATTTGATTTGTGCACAATGACAAATCAACTTGAGATCAGATTTTAACCCTTAAATGCATGAATGTTTTGCCAATCATTATTACATATTCAGGTCAGTCATTATTACATATTTAGTGACCCGGACCTATATATCCAACACGGATGAATCTCTAACTGCTTCCCTGATATTTCATTAGCTTTTGAAACTAAAAAGGGTTCAATTTGAGCAGATGATTTTACCATCGCTATCATCGTCAAAGCGCACTTCCACAGTACATTCAGCATCTGCCTCATATTCCCGATCTCATCCATATTCTCAAAACTATCAATTTCAATTACTTCAAAATCAGTATTTTGATCACTGGCTGATACTTAGATTTCACTGCGTCCAGTTATTGCTCTGCAGTAAAGCCATTAAAGCTAGTTAAATTTTTGCTGATAGTATTCTTTTGTTTTAAGTCTGTGGTAATTATGAGTGAAACATCTTGTCATCATTGGCTTTCAAACTGTTCCACCTTGAGGAATAAAGGTGAATTGCAGTTACTGAGTCATCACATTTTTTTTTTTTTTTTACAAAAAGAATCAATCAGAAAACAGACATTGATTTATATTTTATTCATATATTTATGTTTTATAATATGTTCTATATTTTATGTTTATAATGAATAGATTGAGGAATATGTTGTGGCAAATAAAAAAAATAAACCTTAAATAAGAGACAGACATATTCAAATCTCTTTAAAGATGGTTTATTTTCTTGCAAGAAAAGATCAGTCTTACAGTCAACTTACTACATGCTGCAGAGTGAAGGGAGGGCATCCTTAATCTTTTATAGCGCACCTCTCAGAATGTTATCTCTAGGCCATTGATGGTATTTCAATGGTGGTGATCATGTAACCACATTCTTAGACTCAGTCTCAGTTCTTAGACTTACTAAGAATTTTCCTAAAAGAATACTTACTCATTATATCCATCCTTGGATGAAGGCCCTCCTGTCACACACCAGCACCCTTTCTATTCAACCTATTCTAATTTGCTTACCTAGTATTAAAGAATTACCAGTATTTAAGAAATCCATTATATTTCCCCCCTTTTTACCATATATTGATTACAAAAAACAAACAGAATAGAAACAGAACTTATTAAGCATTATACATCACACTTATGCTCTTTGTCAGATTTTCACATAAATGCTCACTCTTTTTGACGAGTGGAAATTAATGCTAAGGCTATTTTTGTGGGGAAAGTCCCATTATTAGCAAGCAAAATATTATATACAGGTACAGATTTGTTATCTTAGAGCAGGGGTGTCAAACTCAGTTCCTGGAGGGCTGCAGCCCTGCAGAGTTTAGTTGCAACCCTGCTCCAACACACATACCATGTAGTTTTCAAATAAGCTAGATCTGGGGCCTCATTTATAACCATTGCGTACGCACAAAACTTGCCCTGAAAGAGGCGTACGCCACTTCCTACTCAAAAGGTGGGATTTATAAAAACAAACTTGATAGGAAAATTTGCGCACCTCCACACAAACTCTGACCCATGCATACAAACTCTTTTTCTAGCAGTGAGAAAATTAATGAAGTAAACAATGATTTTAAATTCAGTTTTCATGTCAATATACACATTTACATTTACATTAAATATTCCACTCTTATAATGTAAATAAGCACTGAAATTACATAAAATCATTATGCAGAAGTTAAACAAAAATTAGGCTATATGAATTTAGACATATATGTAGTGGAAGCGCTTGATCACTTTTCCTGTGGCATGCTATGTTTTAATGACAGCGAGGAGTGCTATAGGTGCACAATAATTCATCTTTAAACTGCAGATCTCATGTTATGAGAAAATATTTTTTAGCGAGAACAATGATCAATGATGCACACTTACTTTGATATTATGGCGGACACTGCTGGATACTCGGTGGTCGAACGGTCCATTAATTGTCCGGTTTGAATAGGTCCAATGATAACTTTCTGTACAACCGCAGCTGCACAGAGGTGTTAATGTCATGTGAAGACATCTCCACAACATTATGAAAAATACCACTGTATTTGAAGGATACAACTGGAAGTAAAAGGTAAGATTTGCATGTTTCATTTTTAAAATACGTCAGTGACACGCCGAGTCAGACAATTGTATTTACACTGCAATAAATATAGGCCTATCTATTTCCACTAAAAATAGCCAGTGTAAAAGAATGAGATCAACTTTATTCTTTATAACTTTAAAACTTTATTCTAAAATATTTATTTGATAACTATTTTAAACAGTTTTGTTTTTTATGAATATTTTGATATATTTATTCTAAAACATAAGGATATTGGATGACTTTTAGCAACAAAAAAAAAATGTTTGGCACAAATGGCTGTAATGTAATATGTAATGTAAGGGAAACAGGTCAATCTAGCTCAAAGGGAATCATTTATGATGTTATAGGAAATTTGAACAGACTCACTGTTTCACGGCTGATCACTGAGTCGGCCAGCGATTCACTGAACGAGCCGTATAACATCAACTCTGCACTGGATATTAAAATCCAGAATATAGTTAAAACACTATTAAATAGCACAGTAACAAGATTGGCAGTTTAAGAAATGAACTTGTAAGCACAAAACACAAGATACTTATATTTTCAATATAAATAAGACTTTATTTATATAAACCTAAGACATAAACTAATCTAACACATAATCACACGCACTCACACATTCATACACGTTGCAGAAAGAGAGAGAGTGAGGAAAGGATGAGTTTAAGAGAATGAAAATGTGAAATCCCAAGTTTATAGCAATATGTGCAATTGCATAGACCTGAACAACCATCAATCACTTATTTAACCCTCGCATTGAGTTTCTCAATGAGGCTAAAATTTATGTTAAATGCACCAGCTCAGCAAAAATCTGGAGTTGTACTTGCTTGCGTTGCCTTTGTGTTAAGGGATTCCCTTTTGTTGTTGTCCTTGCAGAAAAGGGGTTTCCCAAGGTTGCTGATTGGCTGACAGTTCAGTGGTCATTCGTAGTGAAGTCTTGGGAAGCCAATCGTTGGGCGTTGGCTGAAGAATGGTTTCAGAGTCCGTTGCTAGTTGAAGTTTGAAGCGGGTGCAGTCGGAGCTGGCCTTTGCGGCAAACTTAACTTTTGAACACGAAACTCAACGGGAAGAAAAGAAACTAAATAAAAGAATAAAATGTAACGAGACTAGGTGGTTTTTCTTCTCATCGTGGTGTTAAGTAGCAGCTGGAATGTAGGCCAGAGGATGCTCAAAGAGCGCTAAAACGCAGTGTCAAAACGAAGTGGCAAAAAGAGGTAGAAGCAGAAGAGGGAGTTTGATGGTGTCCCGAGTTTTAAACTCGGCTTTTGGACTTCTCCCAACTGGTGTGTTGACCAATTAGATATTATCTTAGCTAGGGGTGTTCCTCCCAATCCATAAATCATGTATCAGTCACATGGTCCGAATTTTACAAGCTCTTGCAAAGTATACTTTTGGATGTGATTTCTATAACCAGAATATGATACATTTGACAAAGAATTAATTGGAAGAAACGTTTAAAGCATAATTTTTCAAACTCATAAATAACAAACACGAATATAAATCCTTAAAGTCGTTCAATAGTTATTAAAAAGACATACATAATATGTGATTAAAACATGATAGTCTAATGTGTGAGTTTCATGCATAATTTGGAGTTATGCATAGAAATCATTAGTTGCTCATAAGTCCTTTTAAGATGATTTTTGGTGCATATGGAAAAGACAGTCTCTGTAAAGTTCTGTGTAGGACATAGGGACATGTTCTGTGAACAAAGGAATTTCAGTCTGGTCTGTGTCTTCTATGTGGGGGAAAAGTCAATCTAAGGAAGCTCGTGATTTCTATCGTGGAACACATGTGATGGCCATCTCTTTGACCATCAGTCTTGATTACTTGCCCCAAATTTGACAGTCTCCTTCCTGAGTTGGAATTATCAATAAGTGTTCCTTTTGTTTTAATGTTGCAAGCTGCTCACTGACAGAGTTGGTTGGTTCGCTTGCTTCAGACTAGCTGGCACTAAGGCTCTGATTTATGACGTTGTCCTGTTTTCTTGGGGCCCCTCTGTGGAATTTGCTCTTTCTAACACCAATCTGATCGATTCTTCGACTCTTAAATGGTCTGCTTCGCTCTGATATCCTATATGGCATTTATAGTCCGTATCTCATATTTCCTTAATGTCTTGTACCTTTGACGGTGTTAAACATGATGTCATGTGGATGGGAATTTGCATGGAAATATATGCAGATGAGGTTATGAATAGTAAAACTCGGCATTGTAAACTCCATATATGGTGATTTCGGGGAGGAGTCTGGGTAGAGATGCACGGACGCACAATCTTCCCCTAACTGGGATTTATAAAGGGTACGCAAATCGAGCTTTTGTGCCTACGTACAATTTTATGATGAAATCTACGGAGAGTTTTATAAATGAGGCCCCAGGTGTGTTTAATTAGGATTGGAGCTAAACTCTGTAGGGCTGTGGCCCTCCAGGAACTGAGTTTGACACCCCTGTCTTAGAGCATTGGTTTCAATCTCAATTCCTGGAGGGCCACAGCTCTACATAGTTTAGCTCCAACCCTAATCAAACACACCTGATCCAGCTAATCAAGCTCTTCAGGATTACTAGAAACTTCCAAGTAGGTGTGATTTGGAGCTAAACTCTGCAGAGCTGTGGCCCTCCAGGAATTGAGTTTGAGACCACTGTCTTAGAAACAGGTTAATGAGCAAACTCTGTTACTGCATTCTTGACAATGTTAGAAGAGATTGATACTTCAAAATCTAAACACACAACAGTATATTCTGCTATCAAGTGTTTACCTGAGACTAGGGGCCTGTACCATGAAGCCGGTTTAGCTGGCTAGCCAGGTAAGTTTCAGTTTAGTTTGCACCAATCCTGGGTTTTAGGTACCATGAAAGTAGCTTGGCTTTTAGCTGTGTTCATTGCCATAGTGACTTACACTGCACAGCTAACCTGCTCCGGGGCAGGTTATGTTCAGTGTTAGAGATCTCAAACTGAAATTGGACCAATCAGATGTGAGCAAAGTGACACATGTCTGACACACAAAAAAGTCACTCCCCCAATCTCTCTTCCTACAAATGAACGCTCACTAAGAAGTACCTTAAAAAATATATATATACAACAAAATAGTCTGGCTTTATATATTATATTATTTATATTATTATTACTCCATTACACACAAGCACTTTTAGTTTAACAATTATTATAAAGCATTTATTTTAAATGAATATTAATTCAGATCATATGAAATATAAATAAGTGGAAGAATCAATAGATAACACTTTAAAAATGGCTACATGTGACCTTACATGTTTGAGTCTCTATCGCTATATATAATCAACTATATAAACAAACTTCACAAGTTTCACTTGTGACTGCACTGATAGAGCAAGATAATTTCCTTTATTTGTCCTCTTTCATGGACAAGTACTAAAGTGGAAATGCATTTAAATTCCTCATATTCATAAATCTCTTAACCTTTAACAAAAGAGTTTTTGAGAAGTTAATCACACTTGCTCTGTGTTGTGATTGGCTGTTCGCCGCTGATGTCACACATTCATGTGCACGTGCTCCATTAACTCAGGATCAAGCCTGAGTTGACAGAGAAAGTTGATGATCAGCTTCGTGGTACCAACAAAGCCAGATTGGAGTGGTTTGGTTTTGTCAACTCAAAACTTATCCTATAACTCTGAATTTGTTCATCTACCATCATGGTACAGGCCCCAGGTCAAACCCCAATCACTCTTTAGATACCAAAATATAAAGAAATATATCTTAACTCAATTAATTTCACTGTAACTTTCATTGTTAACTTTCAACTTTCACTGTCATCATTGAACCTCTGTTCTGGATATGGGAATTGATCACCATGGCAATTGGACATTTTAACCAGTTGATATGACATGCTGGATTGTACCAGTTTCCATACTGAGCTGGATACACACTCGATGGTACATGGTAGGCACATCAAACTTAACAGTCCTATTGCCACTATTGGTTGTACTGAATCACTGCATCTCTAATTTGTTTAATTTCATCATTAATCATGGTCAAAACATTTTCAGTGCTATTGGCTACTGCCAACACAGTCCAAGCTAAGCCATTCATTTTGTTCAATGCCGCAGTTGTGCCTCCCCCTAAGAAAATTGACAACCTCACATTTGCTCCTAGTGTTGTCCACAGATTTCCCAAAACATACCCATTATATCTGTCTGGAAATGTCCCTGGCAGAATATTCACAGTTCTCTTCTTTCTGGTTTCGGGTTTGTGGGGCAGATACATAGATGTTCCCACATTCATTAACCCTCTGGGGTATGAGGGTGTTTTAGGGCCTTGGAGAAGTTTTGACATGCCCTGACATTTGTGCTTTTTCAGTTGCTTATATACATATACAGGTGCATCTCAATAAATTAGAATGTCATGGAAAAGTTCATTTATTTCAGTAATTCAACTCAAATTGTGAAACTCGTGTATTAAATAAATTCATTGCACACAGACTGAAGTAGTTTAAGTCTTTGGTTCTTTTAATTGTGATGATTTAGGCTCACATTTAACAAAAACCCACCAATTCACTATCTCAACAAATTAGAATACTTCATAAGACCAATAAAAATAAAACATTTTTAGTGAATTGTTGGCCTTCTGGAAAGTATGTTCATTTACTGTATATGTACTCGATACTTGGTAGGGGCTCCTTTTGCTTTAATTACTGCCTCAATTCGGCGTGGCACGGAGGTGATCAGTTTGTGGCACTGCTGAGGTGGTATGGAAGCCCAGGTTTCTTTGACAGTGGCCTTCAGCTCATCTGCATTGTTGGGTCTGGTGTCTCTCATCTTCCTCTTGACAATACCCCATAGATTCTCTATGGGGTTCAGGTCAGGCGAGTTTGCTGGCCTATCAAGCACAGTAACACCATGGTTTCTCCACAGCCCAGGTAAGATGCTTCTGACGTTGTCTCTGGTTCAGAAGTGGCTTGGTAGCCCTTTTCCTGAAGACGTCTGAGCGTGGTGACTCTTGATGCACTTACTTCAGCTTCAGTCCACTCCTTGTGAAGCTCTCCCAAGTGTTTGAATCAGCTTTGATTGACTGTATTCTCAAGCTTGCAGTCATCCCTGTTGCTTGTGCACCTTTTTATACCCAAATTCTTCCTTCCAATCAACTTTGCATTTAAATGATCATTAACAAAGTTCGGGAGGAACACGTCAGATACTTAGCCTAATTAGACACAAGTGGTACGCAATCAAGTTCATCAATACACGGATATCAATACAGCTGGCATACCTCCATCCATTTGACGGTTAATCAGCATCTGGTCTGCACCTTTTGCATTACATCACAGACTCGACTTTTCCCGTCCAAACAAAGAGACCCATACTGGGGATGTTTTCGGATCCTCCGGCCAATCTGCCAGCCCCAGGATCGGTCTTTCATCGCCAGACACGACCGCCGAGCTCCAAGCTTCGTCGTGGCCATTGCTCTCTGCTCAACCAGCCACACGCTCTCCTCCACCGGCGTCACTTCCATCCTCTTATCATTCGGATGCCCGTTTTTATCCGTGCCAACAATTCCTCCGATCGGAAAGTAGATCGTATTTAAGCCAAAGGCAAATGCTGATTAATTCCGATGCACCGTCTTCAAAACAAAGCGGATTTGCACGATCTTTTGTCACCCCACCAACCTCACTCCTAAATCCATTCCAGCGCCCAACAGATCGAGAATAGATCGAGCCCGAACTCTCCTCGCTCGACACCACCATTGTTCCGCACAACACCTGTGGTCAGGAAGCAGACAGACTGGCTAAACCGACCGTCTGCTAGCCGCCTCACGTCACAGAAGTCAGTTAATTCTCAGCACATAGAGACTCCTTCACCTAGATATCACACTATAGAGATTGTGTCTGTTCCCCGAACTAGAAAATACAGAAAACGTCAAAAACTATTTATGAGTAACCATTTAATTGATGTTCAACAAATAAAAAATGTTTACAATGCACAGAAACAATTGATAAAACTTGGTTTACTGAATATCAGGTCCCTTTCTACAAAAGCACTTTTTGTAAATGATTTGATTAATGATCATAACCTAGATTTGCTCTGTTTGACAGAAACATGGCTAAAACCAGATGAATACATTATTTTAAATGAGTCCACCCCCCCAAGATTACCGTTACAAAAATGAGCCGCGTCCAAAAGGCAAAGGGGGAGGTGTTGCTACAATTTATAACAATATTCTCAGTATTTCTCAGAAGACAGGCTTTAAGTATAACTCCTTTGAAGTAATGGTGCTTCATATAAAATTATCTAGAGAAAAAAGTATTAATGATAAATCCCCCGTAACGTTTGTACTGGCTACTGTATACAGGCCACCAGGGCACCATACAGACTTTATTAAAGAATTTGCTGATTTTCTATCAGAGTTAGTGCTGGCTGCAGATAGAGTCCTAATTGTGGGTGATTTTAATATCCATGTCGATAATGAAAAAGATACATTAGGATCAGCATTCATAGACATTCTGAACTCTATTGGGGTTAGACAACACGTTTCAGGACCTACTCATAGTCGAAATCATACTCTAGATTTAATACTGTCACATGGAATTGATGTTAGTGGTGTTGAAATTCTGCAGCAAAGCGATGATATATCAGATCATTATCTAGTCTTGTGTAAACTCCATATAGTTAAAGCTGTAAATTCAACTCCTTCTTATAAATATGGTAGAACCATCACTTCTACCACAAAAGACTGCTTTGTAAGTAATCTTCCTGATTTATCTCAATTCCTCAGCATATCCAACAGCTCAGAACAACTTGATGATGTAACAGAAACTACGAACTCTCTCTTTTCTAGCACTTTAGATACAATTGCTCCTTTACGCTTAAGGAAGATTAAGGAAAAGAGTCCAACACCGTGGTATAGCTTTCCTGTAGCTCAAATGGTAGAGCATGGCGCTAGCAACGCCAAGATCATGGGTTCGATTCCCAGGGAAAGCAAGAGCTGATAAAAATGTAAAAACTGTAACTTGAATGCAATGTAAGTCGCTTTGGATAAAAGCGTCAGCTAAATGCATAAATGTAAATGTAAATGTAAATGAGCACACTCGCACTCTAAAGAGAGCAGCCCGGAAAATGGAGCGCAGCTGGAGGAAAACAAAACTAGAGGTATTTCGTTTAGCTTGGCGGGAAAGTACCCTATCCTACAGAAAAGCTTTAAAAACTGCTAGATCTGATTACTTTTCGTCTCTTTTAGAACAAAACAAACATAACCCCAGGTATTTATTCAATACAGTGGCAAAATTAACAAAAAATAAAGCATCAACTGGTGTTGACATTTCCCAACAGCACAGCAGTAATGATTTTATGAACTACTTTACTTCCAAGATTGATACTATTAGAGATCAAATTGTAACCATGCAGCCGTCAGCTATATCATCACATCAAATAGTGTACTATAGATCCCCTGAGGAACAATTCCACTCATTCTCTACTATAGGAGAGGAAGAATTGTATAAATTTGTTAAATCATCTAAACCAACAACATGTATGTTAGACCCTATTCCATCTAAACTAATAAAAGAGGTGCTTCCAGAAGTCATAGATCCTCTTTTGGCTATTATTAATTCATCATTTTCATTAGGATATGTCCCCAAAACCTTCAAATTGGCTGTTATTAAGCCTCTCATTAAAAAACCACAACTCGACCCCAAAGATCTAGTTAATTACAGACCGATCTCAAATCTCCCTTTTCTGTCAAAGATACTGGAAAAGGTAGTATCCTCACAATTATATTCCTTCTTAGAGAAAAATGGTATCTGTGAGGATTTCAAGTCAGGTTTTAGACCATATCATAGTACTGAGACTGCTCTCATTAGAGATACAAATGATCTGCTTCTATCATCTGATCGTGGTTGTATCTCTCTATTAGTGCTACTGGATCTTAGCGCTGCGTTCGACACTATCGATCATAACATTCTTTTGAATAGACTAGAAAACTTTGTTGGCATTAGTGGAAGTGCATTAGCATGGTTCAAATCATACTTATCTGACCGCCATCAATTTGTAGCAGTGAATGAAGAGGTATCATATAGAGGTCTTCTCGGGTCCTAAAATCCGTGCCCGACCCGAATCGACCCGAATCACTTCTTACCCGAACCCGACGTGCATGAATAATAATAAAAAAAAGATAAACCCGACCCGAGACAGACCCGATGAAATTAGACCCGAGTCCGACCCGACCCGACTGCATTTATTTTCGAACCCGACTGGACCCGAACGTAAATGGCAGACATGTTCACAAGTCTCTGAGGTCCAAGTCAAGTCTCAAGTCTTTGAGGTCAAGTCTAAGTCATGTCTCAAGTCTTTTTGTGGAGTCCAAGTCACATCTCAAGTCTTTGTTCTATTTATTAGCAACAGTTCTTTCAGCTTGTTATTGAGGCTAAATCAGTTTTGAAATACTGATTTCACGATATGATTTTCTCAACAACAACAAAAAAAATTTGAACAAAATTTAAGACAAATTAGAAATGAAAAGGTGTCCATTTATTAATTGTCAGATAAAATGCAGCACATTTCTTTGTAAAATTGAACAAACCCCAATTAATCAAATTAATTACACAAATTAAATAAATCTCATATAAACAAACTAAGGCTTTGTGCTCTCTTTCAATTTAAAATTAGAGGCAGCCACTGTATTTTAAACAACACAATCCAAACAAAGAGACTGCATACAGGTACATCTCATGTAATCATCTCATGTACACCCCATTATTGTGGTTTCAAAGAACAAGAGATACCCAGAATTTATACTGTATGGATGGTTATTTATTGAAACTCAAATGTAAATATTTTGAGATACTGATTTTTGACTTTCATTAGCTGTAAGCTCTAATCATCAAAATTAAAACAAAAAAACTTTTGAAGTGTTTTACTTTACATGTAATGAATCTAAAATATTTGAAAGTTTCAGTTTTTGAAATAAGTTACTAGAAAAACTTTTTCACCATATTCTAATTTTCTGAGATGTACCTGTACATCCAGCATGAACAGTTTCTAATCTAAATTGAATTGTATAATTTCGAAATTTGAAGCAAATACAAAATGGTCTGACTTTAGTTTTGTGAAACTATTCTACATAAACCATCTGTACTAAACAAAACCGCACAGGCTGAATTAATGCAGATTCACTCTCTGCCAGCGGGTGGTGCTTGAACATCAATTAAACATCGTTTCCTTGGTTGCCGCTGTAAACAAAGCAGAGCTGCGGTTATGAACACTAATATGCATTACACAGAGGCAAGATGAAAAGAAAATACCATCTAAACTTTTTTTAAGACAGCCGGTTTCCCTCAGAGATACATTCATATAAACTCCTATACCAAATGACTCGTTTTTTACGAGTCTCACGAGTCATGAGTCCAAGTCAAGTCTCGAGTCAGCTGTTCACGAGTCCAAGTCAAGTCTCAAGTCTTTATTTATGCGACTTAAGTGCGACTCGAGTCCAAGTCTCTGACTCGAGTTTCCATCTCTGGTAAAGGGCATTGATGTGTGCACAGCCTGCAGCCCCGCATCGGTCCGGAAAAATCCCGTGGTCCTGCTGATTTGGCCGCTGCTCCATTACTTTCATTCAGTTTATTTACTTATTACTTTATATTTTTGCCTGCCTGATGGATACATATTATTTCTGAGTTTGGCTTTTAATTGTAACCAGTGGATTTGAAATATAAACGTGATATTTTTATAAAAAATTAAATTGATAGTTTAATAAATCATGGATTTGCTAGTTTTGTCTGCAACGTTATTTACCTCATCTCCGGTGAAGGGCTTCTGAACACACAAAAAAAGAAACGCCTTGCATTGACACAGCATAATGAAGTGAGTGGATTTCCTGATGGATATCATATCCATAAGATGGATTTCTGAGGTTACAAACGTATTCCTTTTTTACGTGCGTTTCTCAAAAATGAACTTAACATGAACGCACATGTAGGCTACGCATCCGGGAAAGTTTAAAAGAATTCGGGTCTTATCAGATCCATTTGGGAAAAGCACATTTATTTTAATTACCCGAGACCCGAGCCTGCTAATACCTAACCCGACCCGTGTCCGAGGCACTCGTAGAAGTTTTGGACCCGAACCCGCTCGGGTCTCGGGTTTTCGGATCCAAGTGGACCCGTGAAGACGTCTAGTATCATATCGATCACAAGTGCAGTATGGAGTACCTCAAGGCTCAGTACTAGGGCCGTTACTTTTCACACTTTATATGTTACCCTTGGGAAATATCATTAGGAAACACGGGGTTAGCTTTCACTGTTATGCTGATGATACTCAGCTCTATATTTCTTCACGGCCCGGTGAAACACACCAAATTGAGAATTATGGAATGCATAGTCAATATAAAAAACTGGATGACGAGTAATTTCTTACTGCTAAATTCTGAAAAAACAGAGGTGTTAATTATCGGACCTAAAACCCCCACAGGTATTAACCTGGAACACTGTCTAACACTTGATGGCTGCTCTGTAAATTCTTCATCATCAGTCAGGAACCTAGGTGTGCTATTTAATAGTAATCTCTAGAGTTGAGCCGGATACTCGGCTGAAACGAGTATCCGGTACGGATAAAGCACTTTTGCCGAGTACGAGTATCATACGAGTAATACGAGTCAATATCTGTGCTCGGATTGAATAAAAATTCTCATTGGGTAGCTGACTGTGTCTGCGTTCTGTGATAGGCTAGTCACAGCGCCCCTTCCCTACACACATACAGATGTATTGTGTTGCTGCGTCCCGCTCTGCTCACTCACACACAGAACACTGAGAAGAGAAGAGAACAGCGTGCTCTCTCTCTCTGTCTCTCCCTCAGTCACTCAGATTCGCGGGTTTTTTCCGTTAACGTTTAGGGTTTCTTCAGCTTCAGGTTTGTTTTTTACTTTGGTTTGTAGTACTTACTTATTAACCAGTAGAGGTTTGGTAAACGTGGGGTTTGTTCAGACGTGGTGCTTGGTAGAATGCGAC
Source organism: Aspiorhynchus laticeps (assembly GCA_023376895.1). NCBI lineage: Eukaryota > Metazoa > Chordata > Actinopteri > Cypriniformes > Cyprinidae > Aspiorhynchus > Aspiorhynchus laticeps. Next base: position 20,170 of record JALXFT010000356.1, read on the forward strand.
TCGCGTCTCTGCCTGTCGGAGATTTTTTTTTCTTTTTTAAACCGTCAGCTGGCTCTAACCAGTTTTTTTACTTCACGCACTGAGTGTCTGACACTTTCTTGCTGTATTTCATAAGAAAAAAAAAAGGAAGTATGATGTGTGTGTGTGTGGCTAATTAATTTGTAATATAGTTTTATACCACACACACACACTCTCTCTCTCCCGCTCTCTGCCGGTCATCGGAGGTTTTTTTTTTTTTAAACCGTCTGCTGTCATGTAAATAGTTTTCTAATCAGCAATAAATATAACAATTTCTGATCAACCCATATCAATTGCATGCTTAAAATAACATACCGGTTAAAGCCCCGCCCATTTCAAGACAACCCGACCCACTTCCAGGTTAAATCCCGCCCACTTCCGGGTTAGGCCCCGCCCAGTCCGAGTACAGATACAGATACAGATAATTCATATGGTTAACAGATACAGATACAGATACAGATAATGCTGTACTCGCTCATCCCTAGTAATCTCTCCTTTGACAGCCACGTTTCTAGCATTTGTAAAACTGCATTTTTTCATCTTAAAAATATATCTAAGCTCCCTACTAAATATCATATATATTTTAAAATCTTGTAAATTACTTATAAAGCCCTGAATGGTTTAGCTCCTCAGTACTCTTATCGCATTATAGTCCTCCACGGCCGCTGCGTTCTCAAAACTCTGGCCATTTGATATTACCTAGAACAGTGGTTCTCAAAGTGTGGTACGCGTACCACTAGTGGTACGTGAGCTTCCTCTAGTGGTACGCAGAGGAATCTCTGAATTAAATATAAATTAGGCCGCGTGTCCACCAAAAGCCGCTTTTCAACCGTCGGAACTTTACCGAGGAACTAGGGACTTTGGGCTGGTACTCATTATCTTTCCACCGCAGTAACCAGGATCTAAATAAAGTTCCAGGTAAAAATTCCCCCTCAGAAAGTACCTGCTTGAGAGGTATTACTTTTTCAAAGGTCCGGAACGTTCGGATGCGGGACTTGAACGCTGAACATGCTGATTGGTTGAGTTCAAGCAGCACTCAGCCAATATATATTCGCTTTTTTTTTTTTTATTACTGTCATTGTGTCATGAAATGTAGTTTTAAAAGTATTCCAGGCGAGAATGTAGTTGTTTAAAATTCAAATCTGCGGTTTATTTATAAAAACGGCGCCTATTTGAAAATGTGCTTTGCCGATTTCGGAGACGTGAACTCCACGCGATCACCGGGCGCCCAGTGCTCATGTATCCCGAAGAGAGGAGCATAAACTCGGCTAGTCCTTCTGACATTTGCCGCTGGCTGTGATGTCTCTGTAGTGGTTAAACATAAGATATAATTCGTTTTGGGTAACTCTAACAGATAATCTTTGGTCTTTATTCTTTTATTCTATTAATATGTTAAAATGAAAATGAAAACAGGCAATGTTTGATATAATATTTCGTTTCACTGTAATGTATGTACGTTCCCTGAACTACATTCTGTGGCTATTAATATGTTTAAATGAAAAGGAAAAGAGGCAGTGGTGTTTGAGATATTTGGTCTGTAAATACAGTGAGGAAGATTGCAGCAGCCGAGGCGAGCTGACTGATGTTATCAAGTACGCTGCTCTTTGCAGAATTACTGGACTTGCGTCGTTCCATCCGCGGGAGTTCACACTCCTGAGTCTCGTGAAGTCTGAACTAACGAGGATGCAAGTCCGAGATTTGCTACTTGGTATTAAGAAACGCGTGCAGACCTAACGTTACGTTACCAGACTATTTACCTAATCTTCTCGATACTTTAGACCGCGATGGAAACGCAGACAGCAACAGGTCTGGGGGAAAAAGTTCCTGGGACATATTGTTGTTACTTGCAGCTACACATACAGCCTTTGTTATTGATTTATATTTTTAATCAAGTACTTTTTTTATTTAAAAGTTAAATAAAAACTGTACTGTACTTAAATAAAGATTAAATAAATGTATTGTAGCTACTTAAGTTAAATAAATACTAAGTTACTGTACTTAAATGTTAAGTATGATACATTTTCATTTAATCTTTAAGTACAGTTTTTTAACATTTAAGTACAGTACAGTTCTTATTTCACTTTTAGGTACAATATATTTTAATTTAATAATTAAGTTTTTTTATTTACCTGGAAGTAAACAGTGCAGTGTTAATGTTCAAACTGTGTATTTACAATGTTTTAAGAGGCTGACAATAATAAATATTCTTATTAGGAATAAAACTGACTCGTTTTTATTTTGTTTAACTGCATAGTGCTACTGCATTTTAATGTTGGTCATAATGGTGGTACGTGGAAAGCCAAATATTTTCTGAGGTGGTACTTGGTGTAAAAAGTTTGAGAACCACTGACCTAGAATATCAAAATCAACTGCGGGCGGCAGATCTTTTTCCTATTTAACGCCCAAACTCTGGAACAATCTACCAAACACTGTTCGGGAGGCAGACACACTCTGTCAGTTTAAATCTAGATTAAAGACCCATCTCTTTAACCTGGCGTACACAACACACTAAGACACTTATAATATTCAAATCCATTAAAGGATTGTTAGGCTGCATTAATTAGGTCAACCGGAACCGGGAACACTTCCCATAACACACAATGTACTTGTTACATCGTAAGAAGATTGACATCTACGCTAATATTAGTCTGTTTCTTTCTTATTCCGAGGTCACTGCAGTCACCAGATCAGATGGTGGATCAGCACCTAGAGACGACCTCTACAGCCCTGAACGTCAGCGGAGACCAGGACACCTAGATGAGCCCCAGAGACAGACCCCCAGTGAGGACCCCGTCACCTAGACAGACCACTGGAACATTTGAGCCCTTACAATCTGACTTTGCAGCAGTTGGAATTGAACTGCTGGGTCATCTGGCCAGAGGAGAAATGGCCCCCCGACTGAGCCTCGTTTCTCCCAAGGTTTTTTCTCCGTTCTGTCACCGATGGAGTTTTGGTTCCTTGCCGCTGTCGCCTCTGGCTTGCTTAGTTGGGGACACTTCATTTCCAGCAATATCGTCGACTTGATTGAACTGAGAGACTTAAACGTAAATATAAAAGTCCTCATTTGATGTATCCACTGCATTCAGCCACAACATAGATATACATCTAAGAACACAACTGATGAGATGTTTAAATATAAAGTGTTTAAATGTACAATAAAATTTAAACTGCAGCCATCAATAATATAAGACATGTTAATGCAAGGTGTTTTTAATTTGAGTAGAATAATTGTGCATAAAACATGCTTTTTCTGCATCAAAGACTTCTGCCATCCAGTTTTAACCAACATTAGTCATGATATGACTTAAAGGCAGGGTAGGTGATTTGATTTGAAAACATTTTTTGTTATGCTGGTTGAAAGTCTCTTCACATCCCGATAGCAATCACAAAGTGGTCTAAATTTATTTATATGTATTTATATAATCTGTGGAAGGCATAGGACCATAAAATGTCCAATCAAAATGTTCGGTCCGAATATTAAGGTAGGCTGTCCTGCCTGCCTGTCAAAATTTGATTTTGATACATCATCAACGTGTTCCAGCAAGAATGAAAGGCACTATTATTGCAATATCATGCGCTTTGTACTGTAATGTTTTCTCAGTGGTGAATGAGACATGAGGTATTCGGACAGCGTTGCATTCTATCCTCCACCAACATTGTCTCTCATCGTGTCGCAGGTTAGTCTCTGGTCTGCCTGAGTGTGTTCATGTGTTTTGGAGGAGGTGTGGCTTTGCAAAGTGATTATACAGGGAGTGGGATCTTGCTTTCAAAGCTAGCTTGCTATCGCTAGCCCTTTTGAAATCACCTACCCTACCTTTAAGGTGACGCAGATTGTGTAGTGTCAAAACAAGTGAATACTCATTAAACAATGACACAAAAATATACTGTTAATGAAAAGTTATATAACTATATAAAGTTATATAAATAAATGTGTATATATTAACCAGAAATAAATGTGAATTTGTGTAAAACAGAAAGCAATTACAATCAATCGTGCTCTAGGAAATAAGGAAAAAAGGGTATCCATAAAAAAAAATATTTTCTTGAGTTAGAAACAGTTAGATGACCTCAAAATCCCAGCCAATGGGATGCTCCATTTCTGAGGTGCCTTTGGTTTCAAGAGCTACTCTCAGTTTCTGCCAGAAGACCTTGGTGTCCTCTCCTGGTTTAGGCCAGCTGAGATATGTCTTCTTCTGGATTAGTCTCTTCATTCTGTAGTACGGAGACAGTTGATGACTTGGAATATTCTCTAGGAATACCAGGATGAGAACATCTTTTTTCTCATCAAAGAGACGGAAACTAGCAACTTGGATCTCTCTGGAACACCACTCACTTTCCAGGTAGTGATGGCTAATCACACAGATGGTTTTGCGACTGCTGTAAATGCCATCAACAATATTATCCATGATAGGTTTTCCTGGTTCAAAGTCCCTGTGATGCAAACATAACTTCCAGCCTTGCTCGCCTTCCAGCTGAGGTAACAGCTCCCTCATTACCCACAATTCATCATGAACATTATAGGAAATAAAAGCATCGTACTGCAAACCATTGGGCTTTCTCTGCTGTTTGTTATCACGGAGAAAAGCAAGGAAAAGGTAGTAAGCATAAATAACCTGCCATTTGAGGAAGTGAAAGAGAAAAGAGCCAAGGAGGGTCATGGAGACCAGTGTGAATGTGGAAATGAAACAGAAAAATCCAACATCTACATTACATGAACCTACATCAAGATCCAGGAGTTTATGTCCTTTGAGTTTGTCTGGGTAATTGCATGTGAGTTCAAAAGCACTCTCAACTTCTGTGTCATTGCTACTTATGGTCCAGTTGACGAACCAGGCATTGGTACATTCACATGAGAGATAATTTCCTCGTAGATCAAGGTATATCAGTGTTGGAAGAGACTGGATCAGTGTCTCATTAATGACAGATAATGCATTCTTGCTTACATGCAGCAGATGTAGTTTACTGAGATTTGCGTTAATGAGAAAGTCCAAAGATTGCAAGCCAGTTTTAGACAGGTGGAGTGTCTTGAGGACCTGTAGTGGCAGAAATATTTTTGTTGTGAGTGAAATAAATTCATTTCTGCTGAGATCCAGTGCCCACAGATAAGGAGTGTAAGTAAATGTATCTGGATGTAAAGAATTTATATTAAGATTCTCTGCTTGAAGTTCTTCCAAATACCACAGTCCCTGGAAAAGGTTTGAGGGTAAATAACGCATTCCTTTATGGCCTTGGCTAAAAATGTTCAGGGTCTTTAGCTTTCTCAGATGTTTAAAGGGTGGTTGTGCAAGAATGTCTTGACTGTCATATGAAATATAGTTATTGTTCAACAGAAGTGTTTTCAGGTTTGGGAGTCTGGAGAACACAGAAGTATTTATTGAACTCCGAGAGAGCTTGTTTGATTGCAAATTCAAGAAAATTAAATTTGTCAGTACATTGAACGACCCCGCTTCAATAAATGATATTTGATTGTCTGGTAGAGACAAATTCTTCAGTGATTTTAAAGAGTCAAAATCTCCCTTATGGACAGAGTCCAGCTTGTTATTTGCTAGATCCAAACTCTCAAGTTTTTGAAGATCTTTTTTAAAATATCCATTGAAAGAGATTCTGTTAGATCCAATCATTAGAGTTGCTAAGTTTTTCAGATCTTTAAAAGCAAATTCCTCAACAAAAGATATGTCATTACCGTAAATCTGAAGGGTTCGTAATTGGGTTAAGTTGGCAAAATCAACTCTACTTATGTTTTTTATATTATTGAAGGTGAGGTCCAAAAAATGAAGACCTGGTAGGCTGCTGACAACAGCGGGGACACTGTATAGTCTGTTATTGGAGAGATCAAGCTCAGCTAACTGTGTGCAAAACTGCATCTCGTCTTTTGATATGGATGTAATGTTATTCCACTGCAAGCCTAGAAATTTTAAAGGAGAAATCAGACAAACGTTCCCTATCAAAGCTCTCACTTTAACATCCCCCAGAAAATATAGCTTCAGGCTGACCAAAGAGGAGTTGAAGGTTTGTAGGAGATCTGTGATCTTCTCCAGGGGCAATTGTATTCCACTTAGATTTAGATGTTGCACACTTTGTAGATACCTTTTGTCCTGCACATCCCATGTCATGTTTTCAGTAATAAAAGCCAAGTCCAAATTATCAAGGTGAGGGAAAATATTTGCAGTGATACTGAGCTCTTTCAAAGGATTTTGAAATAAATCCAGGACTTTTAATCTCAAAGATATGTTGGACACCTCCGAGGTCTGAAAAGAGGTGAAGCCATTACTCCCAATGTGCACTTCCTGTAACTGTGGTAATAAAAAGAGCGGCTGAATTTTGCTTATTTTCTTCAGAAGATTTCTGGACAGATTAACTTTTCTTAAACTGATCAGGGGTGAAAATGCAGAGATGCTGATATTTGTGATGGAGTTTTCATTTAGATGTAACACAGTGAGATTTCCCAGATTCTGAAACATTCCTCCCAAGATATCTCTCAGTCTGTTGTTGGCCAGATTTAACTCCTGCAAAGCCACCAAACTGCTGAACGCTCCTTCCTCCACGTCCTTGATCTTGTTGTGTCGTGCATTAAGACTTCTAAGATTATCCAGCTGAGAGAAATACTCCTTGATTATCTTCTGTATGACATTGTCAGAAATGTCCAAGTATGTGGTTTTGTCCGGTATATTCCCTGGTACGAAATGCAGGGACCTCTTATCACAAAACACATTTATGTTTTGGGAATATTTCAAAGACCCTCTGACTGTACAGTTTTTTACAGAGTATCCATTTACAAGATTTATGAAAGTACAGCAGTAAAGCAGCCATGAGGTCAAACTACAGTATTTATTGAAGCACAAACCATGTTCTCTCTTAGACATTTTGAGATTTACCCTGTTATAATCACTTAAATAGAGTAAATCATCCAGTTGAAATTCTTGACTTTTCTTTGCTTCGGTTTTCCTAAGAAAGAGAACACCAGTGTAAGTACAGTGATGATGGTGTTGTGCAGCAGCAAAGGTAATACTTATACATTGGTTAATAAACCATTGAGTCACTGGGCAAAGAACACACAAATAAAAGGCTGCTAAAATCCCTGTGCATTGAGTAAATACTTGAAAATATACTGAATGCACATTGCACTGTAGAAAACATACTTTTAAAATGTTATTAGGTGACTCTACTTACAAAAAAATTTGGAAAACTGTTTCCAAAGAAAAACAAATGAAATACCTTTCACCCCATATTAAAAAATAATAATAATCTGGATTACACTCACACATTTATTACAAGTTAACTGAACAAGAGCAAGCATATATGTCACTTAATGTTTAAGTTTTAACTAGTGCAGTATACTTATATTTTTCAGTGTGGAGGAAAGCTTATTTACTTAATTTTCCAATGGAAACTGGTTGACTAGTAAATTATCAACACCTTGTTTGTGCATACTTAAACTAGAGCCCTATGTTCTTCAGGAATATTCCCTGTCTTGATTTAACTCTCTAAAATAGAGCACAAAGAGAAGCTCAAATCACCAAATTTAGAAAAAAATAATAATATTTGAAATGTGTAAAGGAACAGTTGTGCAAACAGAAAGGATCTCAATCAAAATGGGTAATGTCAACAAAGCAGAATGAATTAAGTCAGATGACCTTGAATAAATGTGACCCTGGACCACAAAACCAGTCTTAAGTCGCTGGGCTATATTTGTAGCAATAGCCAAAAATACATTGTATGGGTCAAAATTATCCATTTTTCTTTTATACCAAAAATCATTAGGATATTAAGTAAAGATCATGTTCCATGAAAATATTTTGTAAATTTCTTACCGTAAATATATCAAAACTTCATTTTTGATTAGTAATATGCATTGCTAAGAACTTAATTTGGACAACTTTAAAGGAGATTTTCTCAGTATTTAGATTTTTTTAGTATTATCCGATCCTAACAAACCATACATCAATGGAAAGATTATTTATTCAGCTTTCAGATGATGTATAAATCTCCATTTCGAAAAACTGACTGGTTTTGTGGTCCAGGGTCACAAATAAGGTTAGAGTGCCTAATCTTACAATGATTTCCTGAGTAGGGATGGGTACCGAAACTCGGTACTAAATCGGTCTCGGGGCTAAATTATGAAAGACCGGAGTATCGATAAGCTCTGACGTTATCGGTTCTGCTGTCGGTACTGGAGAAATTATGAAAACACACATTTATTGTTGCTACATATACACATTATCTTGCAAATTCTCTCTCACCAGAGTTGCCAGCTGTTTTATATGCAATAATATTCAAACATTTGTCTATGATGCATTTTTGCTATTCGCAATTCAGAAGCGAGATCGCGCTCACGCAGAGGAGCTTCAGCACGCGCAACATGAAAGCCCTGTTTAATTATGATAGAATAGAGAACTAACTATTAAAACATATGCACTTTATGCCTGTGGCTGTTATATTAAGCTAAGTATATTTATTTATTTTTGATTTTGGCTTCTAAGGATTATAGCCGCGTTTCTTCTAGCACAACTTCCCTCCCTTCACAGCGGCGCGCATTCGTTCCTCCCTAACCAACACTTAACGTCTGAATCTGCTCAATCGGTGATTGTTGTAAGATGCCGTCTTTACTGTTGCTAAATTGCGGGACATGTTTGATAATAAAACGTTGAAAGCACAATCCGCACAAGAGACGCTGCTCCCCAGGCTGAAATATGTGTGTGTGTGTGTGCGTGCGTGCGTGCGTGCGTGTGTGTGTGTGTGTGTGTGCGTGTGCGCGCGCGTGAGTGCCTGCGTAGCGCGCTCCAAAACGGACAGACTTCACTTTGAGCTTCGGGCGCGTCCAAACGATCAAATACACACAAAAATATGTCACAATGGCCAGCTACGAGAGTATTCACTTAAACAGTTTGTCTTAAGTGGACCAGAACTGTTCGGAGAAAATCCGATATTGCGTGTCAATATATTGCCTTAAAGTGACAGACTGGCGCTTCAATGTTAATCAAAGAACAAAATGCAAAGAGAAAATCCACCACAGCTCTTAATCTGAATAGGGTTATAGCTTTAATAATCATTAATCTATCAATACATACAGTGAAAACTATGCAGTGTGCATTTACATTTGATTACTTTTAGATTTCTTTTGCAGGCTATTACTTGCCTGAACAGTAATGTTAGTAGACCTTCATGGAAAAATTAAAGCACTGTTTATTTAATTTAATTTGTATATTTGTTTTATTGTATTTGTCAGTTTGTTTTTACTTTGTTTCTTTGTTCATATTCTTACTGTATCTTATCTTATGTATATAAAACACTAAAAATGCCTGCACACTGGTGCATTTACAAATTGATGTTTTATATTAATTTAATTAAATATTTATTTTACATTTCAGAATATAAAGTAATGTTAATTCAGCTCCTAATTTGTCATATATATATATAAAGTATAACAAAAAGTACCGATAAGAATACCGTTAAAGTACCGGACCGATAAGCGGTATCGATAAGAGTAGTAATACCGTTAAAACCTTAACGATACCCATCCCTATTCCTGAGTCTTGTTTGATTGTTTGAACACTTACCTTTAAACAATTCCGAGTAAATGCAGACTAAATAATAATAAAGCAGTGCCTTCAATAGTGTTGATTCAACTTAGTGGTGACACAGTTTGCCTTACTTTTCATTTTAAGTTTCTTACATTTTCAGTAACTGAAACCCTTTTGCTTCCATGTTGTTTCACTTCTTATTGCTATAAATTACACTGTGAAAGAAATTAGCAAGAGTCCAAAATAAAGAAGGATGTGAAACGAAGTAAGTGTGTTGTAATGAGTCAACAGAAGTGTTCTTAAAAAATCTTTGGGAAGATGGAAACTAAATGATTATGTTTTGTCAGGTGATTTCTGCTTTAGTATGCTTTATGCTGCAATAAATATGTCAAGATGGCCTGAATATTCTAGGAAGGGTCATAAAGGTTGTGAGACTCACAGATTTGGTACTAGAAAAAAATGTAGGATGCACATAGCTGTCACAGAATGGCCCGTATTCCACCATCACTGATCACCCTCACCTGCACCTGATTAATTATCATGTACACCTGCTCCTCATCATTACAGCCTATCACCTCTGCTCTACTTAAGCACACTCCTCACTCCAGTCATCGTCTGATCTTGAAGTCACAAAGCTGCCAAGACATGGAGACTTGTGGATACTACTCGGACCTTCACTCTCTTCAGCGGACTGCTAGCTGAGTATACTAACCTGTTACTTACCTGATGATACTCACCCTCTGTCTTCCCTCTCATCACCAGATACCTGTTCCTCTGTGGACTCTAGAGACTCGCAGGCTCTCCAGGATTCCTATCCGCCACGAACCTGCCAAAGGACAGAGACACAATCAGAATCCCAGCGTACTATCCACTATTCATCTAGAAAGCCACTTACCTCATGCAAAGACTCTCACCACTGTTGTCTCACCGAATCCTGTAATAAACTCAATCTCTTCAACACTAACCATTGTGTCTGGCAGTTCCTTAACAATAGCAAGGTTGATCTTAAACAGATATGCCCCATATGTATTTAAATATGATACAGTACGCTAAAATATTCATAACCAGACATTATAATTATTGTTTAACACAATATTATAACAAATGTTTACTGTAAGTTATGAGAGTTTTACAAATGTAGCTAAAATGTTGTAACATGCATTGCCAAAAAGCATTCTGTTTTCAATTTATATCTCCAAAGGGGCGATGCATTCTTGGGGGTACAAGCATTAAAATCAAAAATAAAAGTCATGTTTAAAAAAACAAAACAAAAATCAATTTGTATTATTTGTATCCTAATAAGATGGAAAATAGCAATCAATTATTTTATTTTATTTTATTCTTGGTCTATGGTTAATATTTCAAATATGTTTAAAAAATAAATAAATAAAATACATTAAAATAAGGAAAGAAAGAAAGGAAAGACATTCAAACCTACGTTTTCTTTGCTTTCGCTTCTTACGTCAATAGTTTCATCTTCCCAAGGAAAAAGTAAATTCTTTGGCCTAAAGAGTTACATTTTGATTATATACGTATTTGAATATATTACATTATCACAAATTATAAATAGACAACTAACACCCTTCTTCGTCTAGCTTCTGGTAGTTTTTTTGCTAGCCTCATTGTAACTATCTGCATCTTTTTTGTTTGTTTATAATTAATTTTTATTCACATGCAAAAAGCATTAACCTGACAAAACACTGACACAAATTTGGTACAAGATAAAATTCCAAAAATATTTCATGTATGAAAGGCCAACGTATTAGAAATACGTTAACAAACACAATCTATTTGATGAAAATATAATTTTGACCCTGTGTGAAGTCCATCCTTCCCCAGGTTGTTCCTTACTTTTTGTTGCTTTGACAACATCAGTTTTGTTTGGTGGCCACAAAACGTCTAGTGTGGTTTGTTTAAATGCTTAAATTTGATATGCAGCATCTCGTTCCCGCCTTTTCAGGGAACAGGGTTACAGTCAAGTAACCAGAGACGTTCTGAGTCTGAACTTTACTTATCATTTTAAATGTAAAACAAAGTGCTCAAGTACCCATAGGAAAGAAAAATCAAAAGTGAGATCTCTTGAACATCTCAAATGTTTCTCCTAGACAAAAATGAGGTTACTTTAAGATCGAATGGAGATTTTGGCTCGAGTCTCCTGCTTCTCAAACTTGTCTGCTGAGACAAAAACTCTAACACTCTCACAACAGGCTCCTTTAAAGTTTTTGAAGAGACCTCATCATTATCACACATGTGCTCAGATATTTCTCCTTAGCTAGAAACTCTGACACTTACAGATTTGTCTCCTTTAAAGCTTTAGAGGAGATCTTAACAACATCACACACTGTGCTCAGATTTTTCTCGTAAGCTAAAGACTGCAATAGTCTCACAGTTGTCTTCTCTGAAGTTTCAGAAGAGATCTCAACAACACCACACACTGTGCTCAGATTTTTATCCTTGGCTAGAGACACTGGATCGCTCACATTTGTCTACTCTAAAGTTTTCTGAGGAGATCTCAACAACATCACACACTGTGCTCAGATTTTTCTCCTAACCTAAAGACTACAATAGTCTCACAGTTGTCTTCTCTGAAGTTTCAGAAGAGATCTCAACAACATCACACACAGCTCAGATTTTTATCGTAAGCTAAAGACTTCAATAGTCTCACAGTTGTCTCCTCTAAAGTTTCAGAAGAGATCTCAACAGCATAACTCATTCTCTCCACAGCCGAAGTAGCACTTTCAACTCCAAAAGTACCGAATGAACCAGTGCAGCAAACTGTTGAAGTTTGCTGATGATTACCGAAGATCCCGATGAGTGAGTTGCTGACACTGCTTGATGTGTAATGTAAGCTTTTTTAATAAGACACAAAATGTACTGGAAATATGCTTACAACTGGTTGGATTAAATAGGCCTTCATTTAGAAAAGGGAAGTGGCAAAGGAAAGGGAAGTGGTGTGTGGCCAAGTATGGTGACCCATACTCGGAATTTGTGCTCTGCATTTAACCCATCCAAGTGCACACAACAGTAGTGAACATACACCTGGAGCAGTGGGCAGCCAATGCTGCGGCGCCGAGGAGCAGTTGGGGGTTCGGTGCCTTGCTCAAGGGTCTCACCTCAGTTGTGGTATTGAAGGTGGAGAGAGTGCTGGTTATTCACTCCCCCCCCAACTACAATCCCTGCCGGACCTGGGACTCGAACCCACGACCTTGGTTACAAGTTACAAGGGTTACAAGTCCGACTCTATCCATTAGGCCACGACTGCCCCATTTATATTAAACTATTAAAAAAAACTAAATTTTACTATGACTTGTTGCACATAAAGGTTAGAATTTATATCAAAGAGTTAAGGACAATAAACAATAAGTTAATAAGACTTCTCTTTTTATATATTTAAACATGAAGACATGAAGTTTCAGAAGAGATCTCAACAACATCATACACTGTGCTCAGGTTTTTCTCGTAAACTAAAGACTACAACAGTCTCACAGTTGTCTCCTCTAAACTTTCAGAAGAGATCTCAACAACTTCAAACACTGCTCATATTTTTCTCCTTGGCTAGAGACACTGGATCTGTAATGGGGCGAACGAGACAAGAGACGTACGGATCCATTTGCAGAGCTTTATTCAAGAGCAAGGTCGGAAACAGGCATGGATCAGTACACAGCAAACAGACATGAATGAGGCAAGACAGGGTGAGTCATAGATCGGCTAACATAATCCAACAGGGCAAAACAACGAGAGATAATCCAGGTACATGGAAATAGTCCAGGCAGGGGCAAACAGAGTCCGAACTGGAAGGCGAAAGGGTTCAGAAAGCAGGCTCCGTAGAGTAGCTATCAGCTATCACAATGATAAATGCTAAACAATACTCGGCAGTTTGAGAAGGGTCTGAGTGGGTGTAATATAGTGTGTGTGTGATTGACTGCAGGTAAGTAAAATCAGTGCAATGGAACATGGGAAATGTAGTCCAGGGTGACGTGTAACAGTCTGTGTGGTGTGAGAGTCAATATAATGGAAGAGCGACCTCTGGTGGCAATTGGACGGAAGTCCATGAACCGGATTCGTGACAGGATCACTCACAGTTGTCTCCTCTAAAGTTTCCGAAGAGATCTCAACAACTTCAAACACCGTGCTCATATTTTTCTCCTTGGCTAGAGACACTGGATCACTCACATTTGTCTCCTCTAATGTTTCAGAAGAGATCTCAACAACATCACTCATTCTCTCCATTGCCGAAGTTGCACTTTTGACTCCAAAAGAACCAAATGAACCAGTGCAGTAAACTGTCGAAGTTTGCCAATGATTACTGAAGATCCCGATGAGTGAGTTGCTGACACTGCACAACAAGCTTGATGTGAAATGTAAGCTTCTTTAACAAGACACACAAAGTACTGGAAATATGCTTATAACTGGTTGGATTAAATATGCCTTCATTTATATTGGCAGCCATATCACCCTGCAGCCCAAGACTGGTTGCCCACGGAAGCTAAGCAGGGTTGAGCCTGGTCAGTACCTGGATGGGAGACCTCCTGGAAAACTAGGTTGCTGTTGGAAGAGGTGTTAGTGAGGCCAGCAGGGGGTGCTCACCCTTACCCCTTTTACACCAAGGCAGTTCCAGTGCTGGTTCGGAGCCAGAGCCTAGTTTCAAACCGGTTCTTTGTCTTTCGACATCCAAAGCACCAGCTCCGAACCAGAAAAAGTGGTTCGTAAGTAGCACCAAAACATTGCTGGGCTAGAAGGAAGAACCGCTTGCGTCTGGGGCTGGGTGCGGGGTTACCATGAACAACAAGACGAAAGAAACTGTGGACCGCCATATTTGAAATAGCAGCTAAACACGGACACGTTGGATTCGCCGTGTTTGGATGCCGATGTAGATTCGCAAAGCCATGAACGTCAATAACAACACAACGTCCGCCATTGTTGATCGTTTGTTTAGGCTTGTTCGGGATGGATCGGCGCTACACGGACCGTTCGGTGCGAGGCATCGGGGTGCTGCGGGAGCGACTGGAAAGCTGACGGCTCTTTATGCTTTTGGATCGCTCTCGCGGTGCTTTAGTGTGTTGTGTGCCGATCGGTCTGCGTGGCGCGATGCACCTCGAACAAGTCTGTTGTGTTTGGCGCTGCCGCGCTAGTGAAATGAAACATGAAACGTATTCAGTGACGTAAGTCCTGGCCCTGTATTGGCTCTCTAGCCTGTGGAAAAGCAACCGGTTCTTAAAGGGCTCGCGAGTCGAACCAACTAAGAACTGGCAGTAGCACTGGCTCTGAACTAGCACCTGGTTCCTGCTGGTGGAAAGGGGGTACCTGTGGTCTGTGTGGCTCCTAATGCCCCAGTATAGCGACAGGGAAATTATGCTGTCAAAAAGCACCGTCCTTCGGATGAGACGTTAAACCGAGGTCCTGACTCTCTGTGGTCATTAAAAATCCCATGATGTCTTTCGAAAAGAGTAGAGGTGTGACCTCGGCATCCTGGCCAAATTTGCCCATTGGCCTCTGACCATCATGGCCTCCTAATCATCCCCGTATCTACTGATTGGCTTCATCACTCTGTCTCCTCTCCACCAATAAGCTGGTGTGTGGTGGGAGTTCTGGCGCAATATGGCTGCCATCGCATCAACCAGGTGGATGCTGCACACTGGTGGTGGATGAGGAGATACCCCTCACAATGTAAAGTGCTTTGAGTGCCTAGAAAAGCGCTATATAAATGTAATGAATTATTATTATTATATTAAACCATAAAAAAGAGAAAAAAAGAGTAAATTTTGACTATGACTTGTTGCACATAAAGGTTAGAATTTATATCAAAGAGTTTATAAGGACAATAAACATTAAGTTAATAAGACTACACTTTTTATATATTTAGACATGAAGAACATATCCGGCCATCGTCCCTTTCTCTGTGTCATACTTAACTTCTTCTTCTTCTTCTAAATAATGCTGCGAGTGGGGCTTGAGGAAGTGACGTCGCCTGCGTCTGCACAGAGAGTTGCCATGTCCTTGGCTTTCCCGCGGAGTTGGGCTACTTTAACACTGTTGCCGCGGGTTGTTTTTCATGTCCGCGGGTTGAAGCGACCCCAATAATGTGATATTTAGCCCCTGGAATGCGAACTTTACCGGGGAACCCCCCTCGAAATGCGATAGGGCTAGTTTTGAGTAGCAATTGGGCAGGTTTTGTTGCGAAAACCTGGCAACCCTGACATCCCCTGAAGTGAGACTGCAAAATAATAATAATAGCGCGACAAAATGAGACGAAATAACGTTATAACATTTCGTTTCGTCTCGTTTTGGTCAACGAAAACTAAGAGACATTTTAGCATAGTTTTTATTTTGTAAACCACATTTAAGTCTCGTTTTTATTCGCCAACGATATTGCATTATACATTTAATTATAGTCATCATCACATGACCAGCATTTACGTTGCGTCTCGTTTTCGTCACGTGATAAAGGTTCGTTGACGACGATATTTAGTCATAATTTTCGTTGATGAAAGCAACACTAGCTGTAGGTGCACAACTTTTAGGAAAATTTATCCAAGATGTAGGCTACTCAAAGGTCAGTCATATCTGATGTCAAGTCAAGTCATCTTTATTTATATAGCGCTTTTAACAATACAAATTGTGTCAAAGCAACTGCACAATATCAAAATAGGAAAATAGTGTCAATAATGTAAAATGACAAGATTAAACACTCAATTTTCAGTTAAAGGCATTTCATTATTGAATTCAGTGATGGCATCGTCCAGCTCAGTTAAGTTCAAAAAGTTTCTGTTCAATCAAGTCGACGATATCGCTGGAAATGAAGTGTCCCCAAATAAGCAAGCCAGAGGCGACAGCGGCAAGGACCAAAACTCCATAAGTGACAGAACGGAGAAAAAAACCTTGGGAGAAACCAGGCTCAGTCGGGGGGGCATTTCTCCTCTGGCCAGACAACCCAGCAGTTCAAATCCAACTGCTGCAAAGTCAGATTGTAAGGGCTCAACTGGTTCCAGTGGTCTTTTCCCGATGGCTGTCTAGGTGATGGGGTCCTCACTGGGGACCTGTCTCTGGGGCTCATCTAGGTGTCCTGGTCTTCGCTGACGTTCAGGGCTGTAGAGGTCGTCTCTAGGTGCTGATCCTCCATCTGATCTGGTGACTGCAGTGACCTCGGAATAAGAAAGAAACAGACTAATATTAGCATAGATGTCAATCTTCTTACGATGTAACAAGTACATTGTGTGTTATGGGAAGTGTTCCCGGTTCCGGTTGACCTAATTAATGCAGCCAAACAATCCTTTAACGGATTTGAATATTAGAAGTGTATTAGTGTGTTATGTGTACGCCAAGTTAAAGAGATGGGTCTTTAATCTAGATTTAAACTGACAGAGTGTGTCTGCCTCCCGAACAGTGTTTGGTAGATTGTACCAGAGTTTGGGCGCTAAATAGGAAAAAGATCTGCCGCCCGCAGTTGATTTTGATATTCTAGGTATTATCAAATGGCCAGAATTTTGAGAGCGCAGCGGCCGTGGAGGACTATAATAAGATAAGAGCTCGCTCAAGTACTGAGGCGCTAAACCATTCAGGGCTTTATAAGTAATTAACAAGATTTTAAAATATATACAATGTTTAGTAGGGAGCCAGTGCAGTGTTGACAGAACCGGGCTAATGTGGTCATACTTCCTGGTTCTAGTAAGAACTCTAGCTGCTGCATTTTGAACCATCTATAGTTTGTTTATTAAGCTTGCAGAACAACCACCCAATAAAGCATTACAATAATCTAACCTTGAGGTCATAAACGCATGAATTAATATTTCTGCATTTGACATTGAGAGCATAGGTCTCAGTTTAGATATATTTTTAAGATGAAAAAATGCAGTTTTAAAAATGCTAGAAACGTGGCTGTCAAAGGAGAGATTGCTATCAAATAGCACACCTAGGTTCCTGACTGATGACGAAGAATCGACAGAGCAGCCATCAAGTGTTAGACAGTGTTCTAGGTTATTACTTGTGGGGGTTTTAGGTCCGATTATTAACACCTCTGTTTTTTCAGAATTTAGCAGTAAGAAATTACTCGTCATCCAGTTTTTTATATCAACTATGCATTCCATAAGTTTCTCAATTTGGTGTGTTTCACCAGGCCATGAAGAAATATAGAGCTGAGTATCATCAGCATAACAGTGAAAGCTAACCCCGTGTTTCCTAATGATATTTCCCAAGGGTAACATATAAAGCAACGGCCCTAAAGTAACGGCCCTAGTACTGAGCCTTGAGGAACTCCATACTGCACTTGTGATCGATATGATACCTCTTCATTCACTGCTACGAATTGATAGCGGTCAGATAAGTAAGATTTGAACCATATTAATGCACTTCCACTAATGCCAACAAAGTTTTCTAGTCTATTCAAAAGAATGTTGTGATCTATAGTGTCGAACGCAGCGCTAAGATCCAGTAGCTCTAATAGAGAGATACAACCACGATCAGATGATAAGAGCAGGTCATTTGTCACTCTAATGAGAGCAGTCTCAGTACTATGAGATGGTCTAAATCCTGACTGGAAATCCTCACAGATATCATTTTTCTCTAAGAAGGAATATAATTGTGAGGATACAACATTTTCTAGTATCTTTGACAGAAAAGGGAGATTCGAGATCGGTCTGTAATTAACTAGATCTTTGGGGTCAAGTTGTGGTTTTTTAATGAGAGGCTTAATAACAGCCAATTTAAAGTTTTTGGGGACATATCCTAATGACAATGACGAATTAATAATAGCCAAAAGAGGATCTATGACTTCTGGAAGCACCTCTTTTAGTAGTTTAGATGGAATAGGGTCTAACATACATGTTGTTGGTTTAGATGATTTATCAAGTTTATACAATTCTTCCTCTCCTATTGTAGAGAATGAGTGGAATTGTTCCTCAGGGGATCTATAGTGCACTATTTGATGTGATACTGTAGCTGACGGCTGCATGGTTACAATTTGATCTCTAATAGTATCAATGTTGGAAGTAAAATAGTTCATAAAGTTATTACTGCTGTGCTGTTGGGAAATGTCAACACCTGTTGATGCTTTATTTTTTGTTAATTTTGCCACTATATTGAATAAATACCTGGGGTTATGTTTGTTTTCTTCTAAAAGAGACGAAAAGTAATCAGATCTAGCAGTTTTTAAAGCTTTTCTGTAGGATAGGGTACTTTCCCGTAAGCAATACGAAATACCTCTAGTTTTGTTTCCCTCCAGCTGTGCTCCATTTTCCGGGCTGCTCTCTTTAGGGTTCGAGTGTGCTCATTATACCACGATGTTGGACTCTTTTCCTTAATCTTCCTTAAGCGTAAAGGAGAAACCGTATCTAAAGTGCTAGAAAAGAGAGAGTCCATAGTTTCTGTTACATCATCAAGTTGTTCTGAGCTGTTGGATATGCTGAGGAATTGAGATAAATCAGGAAGATTACTTACAAAGCAGTCTTTTGTGGTAGAAGTGATGGTTCTACCATATTTGTAAGAAGGAGTTGAATTTACAGCTTTAACTATATGGAGTTTACACAAGACTACATAATGATCTGATATATCATCGCTTTGCTGCAGAATTTCAACACCATTAACATCAATTCCATGTGACAGTATTAAATCTAGAGTATGATTTTGACTATGAGTAGGTCCTGAAACGTGTTGTTTAACCCCAATAGAGTTCAGAATGTCTATGAATTCTGATCCTAATGCATCTTTTTCATAATCAACATGGATATTAAAATCACCCACAATTAAGACTTTATCTGCAGCCAGCACTAACTCTGATAGAAAATCAGCAAATACTTTAATAAGGTCTGTATGGTGCCCTGGTGGCCTGTATACAGTAGCCAGTACAAACATCACGGGGGATTTATCATTAATACTTTTTACTCTAGATAATGTTATATGAAGCACCATTACTTCAAAGGAGTTATACTTAAAGCCTGTCTTCTGAGAAATACTGAGAATATTGTTATAAATTGTAGCAACACCTCGCCCCTTTGCCTTTTGGACGTGGCTCATTTTTGTAACAGTAATCTTGGGGGGTAGACTCGTTTAAAATAATGTATTCATCTGGTTTTAGCCATGTTTCTGTCAAACAGAACAAATCTAGGTTATGATCATTAATCAAATAATTTACAAAAAGTGCTTTTGTAGAAAGGGACCTGATATTCAGTAAGTTTTATCAATTGTTTCTGTGTATTGTAAACATTTTTTATTTGTTGAACATCAATTAAATGGTTACTCATAAATTGGTTTTGATGTATTCTGTATTTTCTAGTTCGGGGAACAGACACAGTCTCTATAGTGTGATATCTAGGTAAAGGAGTCTCTATGTGCTGAGAATTAACTGACTTCTGTGACGTGAGGCGGCTAGCAGATGGTCGGTTTAGCCAGTCTGTCTGCTTCCTGACCTGGGCCCCAGTTAGTCAAGTATGAACTCTAAGACTAAGTGCCATATTTCTAGAGAGAAGAGCAGCACCACCCCAGGAGGGATGAACACCATCTCTTTTCAACAGGTCAGGTCTGCCCCAAAAACTCGTCCAATTGTCTATAAAACCTATGTTGTTTTGCGGGCACCACTTAGACATCCAGCCACTGAGTGACGACAGTCTGCTATGAATCTCATCACCCCGGTAAGCAGGGAGGGGGCCAGAGCATATTACAGTGTCTGACATCGTACTTGCAAGTTCACACACCTCTTTAACATTATTTTTAGTGATCTCCGACTGGCGAAGTCGAACATCATTAGCGCCGGCGTGGATAACAATCTTACTGAATTTACGTTTAGCATTAGCCAGCACTTTTAAATTTGCCAAGATGTCAGGCGCGGCTCCCGGTAAACAATAGACTATGGTGGCTGGTGTCTCTATTTTCACTTTCCGTACAATAGAATCGCCAATCACTAGAGCACTTTCACCAGGTTTCTCAGTGGGTGCGTCACTGAGTGGGGAGAACCTGTTTGATGTTCTGATCGGAACGGAAGAGCGGTGTTTTGACCAGGTGCTAATGCCGGAACCGAACAATGTACAGGAGTCCCTGAGCTAGTCACATCCAAAGCAGCACTGTAGATCACGTTGGCTTCTGTGACCAGAAGGAAGACCAAAAAAAAATTGCAAGAAAGGAAATTAAGAAAAATTACGTAGCTGCTCAGACATTTTATATTTCACAGCAAAACTCAAGCTGTGAGCAGGAATCAGTACCTGCTCACAGGTACACCAGATGAACACCAGCCTTCAACTTTAGTTTCCCAGCCTCAATCTTCAGTTTTGCCACCAGCCCAGCATCGGCCTTTTACTATCAGCATGGGCCACGCAGCCTGTTAATGCAAAAACCCTAAGACAACCTGAGTATTCTAGCCAAGAGCAGCCCAATTTAATGGATTTGGATGAACCTCAGAGGCCATTTCACATCATTCCACTCCCAAAGAAACATTTTTGGGGCTTTTATTTAATCATTCTAACACAGTCTCAACCTCAAGCTTTAGTTGAAACAACAAATCTGGATGACAGGTTTGGCCTGAGGAGTTAACACCATGCCCAAGCACATCGCATGATGCTCAGCCAGAGTGTGTCATACCCACAGACAACTTGCACAGAACATCTGAGCCTTGTGACACCTGCAAACTGTAAGTACATGCATTAATTGAGGAGCGGGACATGATGAGGGATGTGCTGTCCAGTTTAAGTAAGTGTTTTATTTTTTGGAACAGAAGCTTATCCTTGTCTGCCATATTTCCTCTGTTTCAGATCTGGAGCAACTGCAAACATTTAGGGGCTTTATAAATAAAATGCATATATATATAAATCTTATGAAAGTGGAGTTCTGTTGCCTGAGACCAGACCGGGCCAACAAGAACTGTACCCAGACAGTGGCATCTTCTTGTCCTCTACCAGCCTGGCAGCTATTCACCAGGAGGCAAAGAAAGACTGCCTTTGTCTTTTTCACCTACTCTTTGATCACTTCTTCACTCCTGAGGAATGTGCCAATTATGTTGTTTTTGGAACCCTTACGAAAAAGAAGTTTATTCAAGTGTGCTATTAGTATACTTCTTTTAAACTAAAAATTGGAAAGTATACTTTGTTTACTTTTTATATACTTCTCAGAAATATACTTAAAATTACATTTAAGTATACTTGACTTATACTTAGAAAAAGTCTAAATATATTTTAGCTATACTTGTGCTCCTACAATCCGTGTTTTCATTGTTATATGGTAGGGGGCGCTTGTACACATCTTCTGTACAGAATTTCCAAAAAACACAAGTGAAGAAGAAACCGAAACAACAGATACTTCCACATGTAATCTAACACGATCATCATATATAAAACAGCATCAAAACTGTAACGTTATCGAATAAAATGTCACCAATAAAGAGGTAATAATGACTGTCAAGCTTTTGGGTGTTAATCGAATCCATCTACATTTTGATTTTCATTCTGAATCCAATTCAGTCTTTTTTCAGCTTTTTGTTCAAAATGTTGTTTATTTCTTTATTTTTTATTTATGAAACTTACCCACATTCAAGTGTTTAAAAAAAGAATGCATGAAGCTAGAATAAAATGTTTTTGTTTACAAGCAGATACCCTGTTCTTTCTTTTGATGTTTTTTATGTTCAGATATTCATATAACAAAATATATATATAAATCAATACCTAAATAGGACCATAGTAGTATACTTAAAGTATGATGTAAAGTTCACTGAAAGAAAACTTGCAAGTATACTTGCAGTATAAAACTACTAAACTAGTAGTTTACTGAGACAGTACTTCAAAGTGTACTAAAAAAATGCTACTACAACTATTTAATTAGTAAACTATCAGTATACCTATAAGTTCACTTTTAGTAAAGTTGCAGAACAAGCTAAAAACATTGATATAAACTAGTTGTGTACTCAAAGTTGACTACTGTTATGCTTGAAGTATACTTTTATATACTAGAAAGTGGGCCAATTTAGTCTTAAGGAGTATTGAAATAGTACACTTACAAGTACACTACTAGTACACTGATATTTGTATACTTACTACATAAAGTATACTTAAAAATATACTTGAAATTTACTTAAATATACTTAAAATAAACGAAGTATACTACTTTTTGGTAAGGGAAAATAGGAAAGATATCAAATAAAAATATTGATTTTGAAGTCACTGAAAATTATAGTTTTGAGAATATGGTTGAGATTGCGAATATGAGCCAGATGCTGAATTTACTGTGGAAGTGCGGTCTGATAATGAATTGAACCCTTCTACGTTTCAAAAAGTAACGAAATATGCCTTATTTTTTGCTATTGCAGCAGTTAGAGATCCATCCGTAATAATAACAAAGACCCGAATATGTAATAATGATTGGTGAAACATTCATGCATTTAAGGGTTAAGCAAATGTCACACAACATCATTTCACCAGTGAGGAGAAAAATTAATGAAAACTATCGCAAAATGAACTTGACAGAAGTGGACGTTTCATCTTTATAAAGATTTAAAAAGACTCCAGCATTGATATTTTACCAAAGATTAACAATAAAAAAATCTTACAGTGATGGTAATTTACATCATGCTAAATCCAATTAATATGTATAATTATTTCACATAACAGGAAACACATACTTTTAGTCGCAGCTGCTCCGTTTATTTGTTATCACAGAAATGCATAAAACACCAGTCCATTTAATTCGAAAGACATAGACGTATAACACAATAGAAAAACACTGAAAAACCCATATGTTTGAGTCAACTTCTTTAGAAAGAGGGATCATTTATATTCATTTTCCACAAAATAATATAGTGTGAGGATGTTTAGGCGCTGTCCTGTTTCACTATACTGTTAGCCATTTAACCAAAGCAACAGAGGGAGCTTACAGACTGAAAACCAGAGTTATGAGTTATTAAACATATGAAATTTATTACACATGTGGATGCATAAGTCTGATATCAACAAAAACACTGGACAAAGACAGAACAAGAAACCAAATAAAAACACGATTATAATCATATATGATTTAAGTTCTTCCAGTGGTCTCTGGTATTTTCATAAAGTGTATTTATCATTATGCCGATGGTTAGCATATGTAGCCTTTAGCATCGCATATAGTCTAATACATTTCTACCTCACGTACTTTACAGAATTCCCATCGGATTAATCTTAAGTTATTTCAGACACTCGCTGGTGTCTGAAAGTTAATTTAAAAATGGTTTAAAAATTGTTTAAAATACTGATATGAAAACACAGGAAATGAGAAGTGGTGCCAACCATCTAATTCGGATAAACTCTACCTTTGTTCATAACCACTCCTCTAGCCCGCTTTGGGCCAAAGTTTTCAGTGGGCTGAAAATCCCTGGCCGTTGGCCCCGAGGAAGCACCGATGAGGCACGATCAAGCCCCGGAATTGACAGTGGAAACGCAATTGGCCCTGGCATGCACTAGCACACCCGCTTTTGGCCCGACAGTGGAAATACGGCTAACGATGTGGGACAGGTGTCTGGCTCGGGACCTGCTATGGGTGAGGCAAAGTGGAAACTGAGTTTGAGGGAATCGCATGTCGTGGTGGCTGAGGAATTTGAAAAAGGTATGTCCCTTTGGGATCTTCAATCCCTAACTCAAGCAACCTGCAAACATTCTTTCTCTCAAATCATTCAATCCAGCAGATAGCGTTTTAAAGTGAAAAAGTGAAAGTGACATGTGGCCAAGTATGGTTACCCATACTCAGAATTTGTGCTCTGCATTTTAACCCATCCAAAGTGCACACACACAGCAGTGAACACACACCCGGAGCAGTGTGCAGCCATTTATGCTGCAGCGCCCGGGGAGCAGTTGGGGGTTCGGTGCCTTGCTCAAGGGCACCTCAGTCGTGGTATTGAGGTTGGAGAGAGCGCTGGACATTCACTCCCCCCACCTACAATTCCTGCCGGACCTGAGACTCGAACTAGCAACCTTTAGGTTACTAGTCCGACTCTCTAACCATTAGGCCACGACTTCACCTTACTGGCATCTAGCCAAGAATAACTGGATTTGCCGGAGTATCGATAAGCTCTGACGTTATCGGTTCTGCTGTCGGTACTGGAGAAATTATGAAAACACACATTTATTGTTGCTACATATACACATTATCTTGCAAATTCTCTCTCACCAGAGTTGCCAGCTGTTTTATATGCAATAATATTCAAACATTTGTCTATGATGCATTTTTGCTATTCGCAATTCAGAAGCGAGATCGCGCTCACGCAGAGGAGCTTCAGCACGCGCAACATGAAAGCCCTGTTTAATTATGATAGAATAGAGAACTAACTATTAAAACATATGCACTTTATGCCTGTGGCTGTTATATTAAGCTAAGTATATTTATTTATTTTTGATTTTGGCTTCTAAGGATTATAGCCGCGTTTCTTCTAGCACAACTTCCCTCCCTTCACAGCGGCGCGCATTCGTTCCTCCCTAACCAACACTTAACGTCTGAATCTGCTCAATCGGTGATTGTTGTAAGATGCCGTCTTTACTGTTGCTAAATTGCGGGACATGTTTGATAATAAAACGTTGAAAGCACAATCCGCACAAGAGACGCTGCTCCCCAGGCTGAAATATGTGTGTGTGTGTGTGCGTGCGTGCGTGCGTGCGTGTGTGTGTGTGCGTGTTTGTGTGTGCGTGTGCGCGCGCGTGAGTGCCTGCGTAGCGCGCTCCAAAACGGACAGACTTCACTTTGAGCTTCGGGCGCGTCCAAACGATCAAATACACACAAAAATATGTCACAATGGCCAGCTACGAGAGTATTCACTTAAACAGTTTGTCTTAAGTGGACCAGAACTGTTCGGAGAAAATCCGATATTGCGTGTCAATATATTGCCTTAAAGTGACAGACTGGCGCTTCAATGTTAATCAAAGAACAAAATGCAAAGAGAAAATCCACCACAGCTCTTAATCTGAATAGGGTTATAGCTTTAATAATCATTAATCTATCAATACATACAGTGAAAACTATGCAGTGTGCATTTACATTTGATTACTTTTAGATTTCTTTTGCAGGCTATTACTTGCCTGAACAGTAATGTTAGTAGACCTTCATGGAAAAATTAAAGCACTGTTTATTTAATTTAATTTGTATATTTGTTTTATTGTATTTGTCAGTTTGTTTTTACTTTGTTTCTTTGTTCATATTCTTACTGTATCTTATCTTATGTATATAAAACACTAAAAATGCCTGCACACTGGTGCATTTACAAATTGATGTTTTATATTAATTTAATTAAATATTTATTTTACATTTCAGAATATAAAGTAATGTTAATTCAGCTCCTAATTTGTCATATATATATATAAAGTATAACAAAAAGTACCGATAAGAATACCGTTAAAGTACCGGACCGATAAGCGGTATCGATAAGAGTAGTAATACCGTTAAAACCTTAACGATACCCATCCCTATTCCTGAGTCTTGTTTGATTGTTTGAACACTTACCTTTAAACAATTCCGAGTAAATGCAGACTAAATAATAATAAAGCAGTGCCTTCAATAGTGTTGATTCAACTTAGTGGTGACACAGTTTGCCTTACTTTTCATTTTAAGTTTCTTACATTTTCAGTAACTGAAACCCTTTTGCTTCCATGTTGTTTCACTTCTTATTGCTATAAATTACACTGTGAAAGAAATTAGCAAGAGTCCAAAATAAAGAAGGATGTGAAACGAAGTAAGTGTGTTGTAATGAGTCAACAGAAGTGTTCTTAAAAAATCTTTGGGAAGATGGAAACTAAATGATTATGTTTTGTCAGGTGATTTCTGCTTTAGTATGCTTTATGCTGCAATAAATATGTCAAGATGGCCTGAATATTCTAGGAAGGGTCATAAAGGTTGTGAGACTCACAGATTTGGTACTAGAAAAAAATGTAGGATGCACATAGCTGTCACAGAATGGCCCGTATTCCACCATCACTGATCACCCTCACCTGCACCTGATTAATTATCATGTACACCTGCTCCTCATCATTACAGCCTATCACCTCTGCTCTACTTAAGCACACTCCTCACTCCAGTCATCGTCTGATCTTGAAGTCACAAAGCTGCCAAGACATGGAGACTTGTGGATACTACTCGGACCTTCACTCTCTTCAGCGGACTGCTAGCTGAGTATACTAACCTGTTACTTACCTGATGATACTCACCCTCTGTCTTCCCTCTCATCACCAGATACCTGTTCCTCTGTGGACTCTAGAGACTCGCAGGCTCTCCAGGATTCCTATCCGCCACGAACCTGCCAAAGGACAGAGACACAATCAGAATCCCAGCGTACTATCCACTATTCATCTAGAAAGCCACTTACCTCATGCAAAGACTCTCACCACTGTTGTCTCACCGAATCCTGTAATAAACTCAATCTCTTCAACACTAACCATTGTGTCTGGCAGTTCCTTAACAATAGCAAGGTTGATCTTAAACAGATATGCCCCATATGTATTTAAATATGATACAGTACGCTAAAATATTCATAACCAGACATTATAATTATTGTTTAACACAATATTATAACAAATGTTTACTGTAAGTTATGAGAGTTTTACAAATGTAGCTAAAATGTTGTAACATGCATTGCCAAAAAGCATTCTGTTTTCAATTTATATCTCCAAAGGGGCGATGCATTCTTGGGGGTACAAGCATTAAAATCAAAAATAAAAGTCATGTTTAAAAAAACAAAACAAAAATCAATTTGTATTATTTGTATCCTAATAAGATGGAAAATAGCAATCAATTATTTTATTTTATTTTATTCTTGGTCTATGGTTAATATTTCAAATATGTTTAAAAAATAAATAAATAAAATACATTAAAATAAGGAAAGAAAGAAAGGAAAGACATTCAAACCTACGTTTTCTTTGCTTTCGCTTCTTACGTCAATAGTTTCATCTTCCCAAGGAAAAAGTAAATTCTTTGGCCTAAAGAGTTACATTTTGATTATATACGTATTTGAATATATTACATTATCACAAATTATAAATAGACAACTAACACCCTTCTTCGTCTAGCTTCTGGTAGTTTTTTTGCTAGCCTCATTGTAACTATCTGCATCTTTTTTGTTTGTTTATAATTAATTTTTATTCACATGCAAAAAGCATTAACCTGACAAAACACTGACACAAATTTGGTACAAGATAAAATTCCAAAAATATTTCATGTATGAAAGGCCAACGTATTAGAAATACGTTAACAAACACAATCTATTTGATGAAAATATAATTTTGACCCTGTGTGAAGTCCATCCTTCCCCAGGTTGTTCCTTACTTTTTGTTGCTTTGACAACATCAGTTTTGTTTGGTGGCCACAAAACGTCTAGTGTGGTTTGTTTAAATGCTTAAATTTGATATGCAGCATCTCGTTCCCGCCTTTTCAGGGAACAGGGTTACAGTCAAGTAACCAGAGACGTTCTGAGTCTGAACTTTACTTATCATTTTAAATGTAAAACAAAGTGCTCAAGTACCCATAGGAAAGAAAAATCAAAAGTGAGATCTCTTGAACATCTCAAATGTTTCTCCTAGACAAAAATGAGGTTACTTTAAGATCGAATGGAGATTTTGGCTCGAGTCTCCTGCTTCTCAAACTTGTCTGCTGAGACAAAAACTCTAACACTCTCACAACAGGCTCCTTTAAAGTTTTTGAAGAGACCTCATCATTATCACACATGTGCTCAGATATTTCTCCTTAGCTAGAAACTCTGACACTTACAGATTTGTCTCCTTTAAAGCTTTAGAGGAGATCTTAACAACATCACACACTGTGCTCAGATTTTTCTCGTAAGCTAAAGACTGCAATAGTCTCACAGTTGTCTTCTCTGAAGTTTCAGAAGAGATCTCAACAACACCACACACTGTGCTCAGATTTTTATCCTTGGCTAGAGACACTGGATCGCTCACATTTGTCTACTCTAAAGTTTTCTGAGGAGATCTCAACAACATCACACACTGTGCTCAGATTTTTCTCCTAACCTAAAGACTACAATAGTCTCACAGTTGTCTTCTCTGAAGTTTCAGAAGAGATCTCAACAACATCACACACAGCTCAGATTTTTATCGTAAGCTAAAGACTTCAATAGTCTCACAGTTGTCTCCTCTAAAGTTTCAGAAGAGATCTCAACAGCATAACTCATTCTCTCCACAGCCGAAGTAGCACTTTCAACTCCAAAAGTACCGAATGAACCAGTGCAGCAAACTGTTGAAGTTTGCTGATGATTACCGAAGATCCCGATGAGTGAGTTGCTGACACTGCTTGATGTGTAATGTAAGCTTTTTTAATAAGACACAAAATGTACTGGAAATATGCTTACAACTGGTTGGATTAAATAGGCCTTCATTTAGAAAAGGGAAGTGGCAAAGGAAAGGGAAGTGGTGTGTGGCCAAGTATGGTGACCCATACTCGGAATTTGTGCTCTGCATTTAACCCATCCAAGTGCACACAACAGTAGTGAACATACACCTGGAGCAGTGGGCAGCCAATGCTGCGGCGCCCGAGGAGCAGTTGGGGGTTCGGTGCCTTGCTCAAGGGTCTCACCTCAGTTGTGGTATTGAAGGTGGAGAGAGTGCTGGTTATTCACTCCCCCCCCAACTACAATCCCTGCCGGACCTGGGACTCGAACCCACGACCTTGGTTACAAGTTACAAGGGTTACAAGTCCGACTCTATCCATTAGGCCACGACTGCCCCATTTATATTAAACTATTAAAAAAAACTAAATTTTACTATGACTTGTTGCACATAAAGGTTAGAATTTATATCAAAGAGTTAAGGACAATAAACAATAAGTTAATAAGACTTCTCTTTTTATATATTTAAACATGAAGACATGAAGTTTCAGAAGAGATCTCAACAACATCATACACTGTGCTCAGGTTTTTCTCGTAAACTAAAGACTACAACAGTCTCACAGTTGTCTCCTCTAAACTTTCAGAAGAGATCTCAACAACTTCAAACACTGCTCATATTTTTCTCCTTGGCTAGAGACACTGGATCTGTAATGGGGCGAACGAGACAAGAGACGTAGGATCCATTTGCAGAGCTTTATTCAAGAGCAAGGTCGGAAACAGGCATGGATCAGTACACAGCAAACAGACATGAATGAGGCAAGACAGGGTGAGTCATAGATCGGCTAACATAATCCAACAGGGCAAAACAACGAGAGATAATCCAGGTACATGGAAATAGTCCAGGCAGGGGCAAACAGAGTCCGAACTGGAAGGCGAAAGGGTTCAGAAAGCAGGCTCCGTAGAGTAGCTATCAGCTATCACAATGATAAATGCTAAACAATACTCGGCAGTTTGAGAAGGGTCTGAGTGGGTGTAATATAGTGTGTGTGTGATTGACTGCAGGTAAGTAAAATCAGTGCAATGGAACATGGGAAATGTAGTCCAGGGTGACGTGTAACAGTCTGTGTGGTGTGAGAGTCAATATAATGGAAGAGCGACCTCTGGTGGCAATTGGACGGAAGTCCATGAACCGGATTCGTGACAGGATCACTCACAGTTGTCTCCTCTAAAGTTTCCGAAGAGATCTCAACAACTTCAAACACCGTGCTCATATTTTTCTCCTTGGCTAGAGACACTGGATCACTCACATTTGTCTCCTCTAATGTTTCAGAAGAGATCTCAACAACATCACTCATTCTCTCCATTGCCGAAGTTGCACTTTTGACTCCAAAAGAACCAAATGAACCAGTGCAGTAAACTGTCGAAGTTTGCCAATGATTACTGAAGATCCCGATGAGTGAGTTGCTGACACTGCACAACAAGCTTGATGTGAAATGTAAGCTTCTTTAACAAGACACACAAAGTACTGGAAATATGCTTATAACTGGTTGGATTAAATATGCCTTCATTTATATTGGCAGCCATATCACCCTGCAGCCCAAGACTGGTTGCCCACGGAAGCTAAGCAGGGTTGAGCCTGGTCAGTACCTGGATGGGAGACCTCCTGGAAAACTAGGTTGCTGTTGGAAGAGGTGTTAGTGAGGCCAGCAGGGGGTGCTCACCCTTACCCCTTTTACACCAAGGCAGTTCCAGTGCTGGTTCGGAGCCAGAGCCTAGTTTCAAACCGGTTCTTTGTCTTTCGACATCCAAAGCACCAGCTCCGAACCAGAAAAAGTGGTTCGTAAGTAGCACCAAAACATTGCTGGGCTAGAAGGAAGAACCGCTTGCGTCTGGGGCTGGGTGCGGGGTTACCATGAACAACAAGACGAAAGAAACTGTGGACCGCCATATTTGAAATAGCAGCTAAACACGGACACGTTGGATTCGCCGTGTTTGGATGCCGATGTAGATTCGCAAAGCCATGAACGTCAATAACAACACAACGTCCGCCATTGTTGATCGTTTGTTTAGGCTTGTTCGGGATGGATCGGCGCTACACGGACCGTTCGGTGCGAGGCATCGGGGTGCTGCGGGAGCGACTGGAAAGCTGACGGCTCTTTATGCTTTTGGATCGCTCTCGCGGTGCTTTAGTGTGTTGTGTGCCGATCGGTCTGCGTGGCGCGATGCACCTCGAACAAGTCTGTTGTGTTTGGCGCTGCCGCGCTAGTGAAATGAAACATGAAACGTATTCAGTGACGTAAGTCCTGGCCCTGTATTGGCTCTCTAGCCTGTGGAAAAGCAACCGGTTCTTAAAGGGCTCGCGAGTCGAACCAACTAAGAACTGGCAGTAGCACTGGCTCTGAACTAGCACCTGGTTCCTGCTGGTGGAAAGGGGGTACCTGTGGTCTGTGTGGCTCCTAATGCCCCAGTATAGCGACAGGGAAATTATGCTGTCAAAAAGCACCGTCCTTCGGATGAGACGTTAAACCGAGGTCCTGACTCTCTGTGGTCATTAAAAATCCCATGATGTCTTTCGAAAAGAGTAGAGGTGTGACCTCGGCATCCTGGCCAAATTTGCCCATTGGCCTCTGACCATCATGGCCTCCTAATCATCCCCGTATCTACTGATTGGCTTCATCACTCTGTCTCCTCTCCACCAATAAGCTGGTGTGTGGTGGGAGTTCTGGCGCAATATGGCTGCCATCGCATCAACCAGGTGGATGCTGCACACTGGTGGTGGATGAGGAGATACCCCTCACAATGTAAAGTGCTTTGAGTGCCTAGAAAAGCGCTATATAAATGTAATGAATTATTATTATTATATTAAACCATAAAAAAGAGAAAAAAAGAGTAAATTTTGACTATGACTTGTTGCACATAAAAGGTTAGAATTTATATCAAAGAGTTTATAAGGACAATAAACATTAAGTTAATAAGACTACACTTTTTATATATTTAGACATGAAGAACATATCCGGCCATCGTCCCTTTCTCTGTGTCATACTTAACTTCTTCTTCTTCTTCTAAATAATGCTGCGAGTGGGGGCTTGAGGAAGTGACGTCGCCTGCGTCTGCACAGAGAGTTGCCATGTCCTTGGCTTTCCCGCGGAGTTGGGCTACTTTAACACTGTTGCCGCGGGTTGTTTTTCATGTCCGCGGGTTGAAGCGACCCCAATAATGTGATATTTAGCCCCTGGAATGCGAACTTTACCGGGGAACCCCCCTCGAAATGCGATAGGGCTAGTTTTGAGTAGCAATTGGGCAGGTTTTGTTGCGAAAACCTGGCAACCCTGACATCCCCTGAAGTGAGACTGCAAAATAATAATAATAGCGCGACAAAATGAGACGAAATAACGTTATAACATTTCGTTTCGTCTCGTTTTGGTCAACGAAAACTAAGAGACATTTTAGCATAGTTTTTATTTTGTAAACCACATTTAAGTCTCGTTTTTATTCGCCAACGATATTGCATTATACATTTAATTATAGTCATCATCACATGACCAGCATTTACGTTGCGTCTCGTTTTCGTCACGTGATAAAGGTTCGTTGACGACGATATTTAGTCATAATTTTCGTTGATGAAAGCAACACTAGCTGTAGGTGCACAACTTTTAGGAAAATTTATCCAAGATGTAGGCTACTCAAAGGTCAGTCATATCTGATGTCAAGTCAAGTCATCTTTATTTATATAGCGCTTTTAACAATACAAATTGTGTCAAAGCAACTGCACAATATCAAAATAGGAAAATAGTGTCAATAATGTAAAATGACAAGATTAAACACTCAATTTTCAGTTAAAGGCATTTCATTATTGAATTCAGTGATGGCATCGTCCAGCTCAGTTAAGTTCAAAAAGTTTCTGTTCAATCAAGTCGACGATATCGCTGGAAATGAAGTGTCCCCAAATAAGCAAGCCAGAGGCGACAGCGGCAAGGACCAAAACTCCATAAGTGACAGAACGGAGAAAAAAACCTTGGGAGAAACCAGGCTCAGTCGGGGGGGCATTTCTCCTCTGGCCAGACAACCCAGCAGTTCAAATCCAACTGCTGCAAAGTCAGATTGTAAGGGCTCAACTGGTTCCAGTGGTCTTTTCCCGATGGCTGTCTAGGTGATGGGGTCCTCACTGGGGACCTGTCTCTGGGGCTCATCTAGGTGTCCTGGTCTTCGCTGACGTTCAGGGCTGTAGAGGTCGTCTCTAGGTGCTGATCCTCCATCTGATCTGGTGACTGCAGTGACCTCGGAATAAGAAAGAAACAGACTAATATTAGCATAGATGTCAATCTTCTTACGATGTAACAAGTACATTGTGTGTTATGGGAAGTGTTCCCGGTTCCGGTTGACCTAATTAATGCAGCCAAACAATCCTTTAACGGATTTGAATATTAGAAGTGTATTAGTGTGTTATGTGTACGCCAAGTTAAAGAGATGGGTCTTTAATCTAGATTTAAACTGACAGAGTGTGTCTGCCTCCCGAACAGTGTTTGGTAGATTGTACCAGAGTTTGGGCGCTAAATAGGAAAAAGATCTGCCGCCCGCAGTTGATTTTGATATTCTAGGTATTATCAAATGGCCAGAATTTTGAGAGCGCAGCGGCCGTGGAGGACTATAATAAGATAAGAGCTCGCTCAAGTACTGAGGCGCTAAACCATTCAGGGCTTTATAAGTAATTAACAAGATTTTAAAATATATACAATGTTTAGTAGGGAGCCAGTGCAGTGTTGACAGAACCGGGCTAATGTGGTCATACTTCCTGGTTCTAGTAAGAACTCTAGCTGCTGCATTTTGAACCATCTATAGTTTGTTTATTAAGCTTGCAGAACAACCACCCAATAAAGCATTACAATAATCTAACCTTGAGGTCATAAACGCATGAATTAATATTTCTGCATTTGACATTGAGAGCATAGGTCTCAGTTTAGATATATTTTTAAGATGAAAAAATGCAGTTTTAAAAATGCTAGAAACGTGGCTGTCAAAGGAGAGATTGCTATCAAATAGCACACCTAGGTTCCTGACTGATGACGAAGAATCGACAGAGCAGCCATCAAGTGTTAGACAGTGTTCTAGGTTATTACTTGTGGGGGTTTTAGGTCCGATTATTAACACCTCTGTTTTTTCAGAATTTAGCAGTAAGAAATTACTCGTCATCCAGTTTTTTATATCAACTATGCATTCCATAAGTTTCTCAATTTGGTGTGTTTCACCAGGCCATGAAGAAATATAGAGCTGAGTATCATCAGCATAACAGTGAAAGCTAACCCCGTGTTTCCTAATGATATTTCCCAAGGGTAACATATAAAGCAACGGCCCTAAAGTAACGGCCCTAGTACTGAGCCTTGAGGAACTCCATACTGCACTTGTGATCGATATGATACCTCTTCATTCACTGCTACGAATTGATAGCGGTCAGATAAGTAAGATTTGAACCATATTAATGCACTTCCACTAATGCCAACAAAGTTTTCTAGTCTATTCAAAAGAATGTTGTGATCTATAGTGTCGAACGCAGCGCTAAGATCCAGTAGCTCTAATAGAGAGATACAACCACGATCAGATGATAAGAGCAGGTCATTTGTCACTCTAATGAGAGCAGTCTCAGTACTATGAGATGGTCTAAATCCTGACTGGAAATCCTCACAGATATCATTTTTCTCTAAGAAGGAATATAATTGTGAGGATACAACATTTTCTAGTATCTTTGACAGAAAAGGGAGATTCGAGATCGGTCTGTAATTAACTAGATCTTTGGGGTCAAGTTGTGGTTTTTTAATGAGAGGCTTAATAACAGCCAATTTAAAGTTTTTGGGGACATATCCTAATGACAATGACGAATTAATAATAGCCAAAAGAGGATCTATGACTTCTGGAAGCACCTCTTTTAGTAGTTTAGATGGAATAGGGTCTAACATACATGTTGTTGGTTTAGATGATTTATCAAGTTTATACAATTCTTCCTCTCCTATTGTAGAGAATGAGTGGAATTGTTCCTCAGGGGATCTATAGTGCACTATTTGATGTGATACTGTAGCTGACGGCTGCATGGTTACAATTTGATCTCTAATAGTATCAATGTTGGAAGTAAAATAGTTCATAAAGTTATTACTGCTGTGCTGTTGGGAAATGTCAACACCTGTTGATGCTTTATTTTTTGTTAATTTTGCCACTATATTGAATAAATACCTGGGGTTATGTTTGTTTTCTTCTAAAAGAGACGAAAAGTAATCAGATCTAGCAGTTTTTAAAGCTTTTCTGTAGGATAGGGTACTTTCCCGTAAGCAATACGAAATACCTCTAGTTTTGTTTCCCTCCAGCTGTGCTCCATTTTCCGGGCTGCTCTCTTTAGGGTTCGAGTGTGCTCATTATACCACGATGTTGGACTCTTTTCCTTAATCTTCCTTAAGCGTAAAGGAGAAACCGTATCTAAAGTGCTAGAAAAGAGAGAGTCCATAGTTTCTGTTACATCATCAAGTTGTTCTGAGCTGTTGGATATGCTGAGGAATTGAGATAAATCAGGAAGATTACTTACAAAGCAGTCTTTTGTGGTAGAAGTGATGGTTCTACCATATTTGTAAGAAGGAGTTGAATTTACAGCTTTAACTATATGGAGTTTACACAAGACTACATAATGATCTGATATATCATCGCTTTGCTGCAGAATTTCAACACCATTAACATCAATTCCATGTGACAGTATTAAATCTAGAGTATGATTTTGACTATGAGTAGGTCCTGAAACGTGTTGTTTAACCCCAATAGAGTTCAGAATGTCTATGAATTCTGATCCTAATGCATCTTTTTCATAATCAACATGGATATTAAAATCACCCACAATTAAGACTTTATCTGCAGCCAGCACTAACTCTGATAGAAAATCAGCAAATACTTTAATAAGGTCTGTATGGTGCCCTGGTGGCCTGTATACAGTAGCCAGTACAAACATCACGGGGGATTTATCATTAATACTTTTTACTCTAGATAATGTTATATGAAGCACCATTACTTCAAAGGAGTTATACTTAAAGCCTGTCTTCTGAGAAATACTGAGAATATTGTTATAAATTGTAGCAACACCTCGCCCCTTTGCCTTTTGGACGTGGCTCATTTTTGTAACAGTAATCTTGGGGGGTAGACTCGTTTAAAATAATGTATTCATCTGGTTTTAGCCATGTTTCTGTCAAACAGAACAAATCTAGGTTATGATCATTAATCAAATAATTTACAAAAAGTGCTTTTGTAGAAAGGGACCTGATATTCAGTAAGTTTTATCAATTGTTTCTGTGTATTGTAAACATTTTTTATTTGTTGAACATCAATTAAATGGTTACTCATAAATTGGTTTTGATGTATTCTGTATTTTCTAGTTCGGGGAACAGACACAGTCTCTATAGTGTGATATCTAGGTAAAGGAGTCTCTATGTGCTGAGAATTAACTGACTTCTGTGACGTGAGGCGGCTAGCAGATGGTCGGTTTAGCCAGTCTGTCTGCTTCCTGACCTGGGCCCCAGTTAGTCAAGTATGAACTCTAAGACTAAGTGCCATATTTCTAGAGAGAAGAGCAGCACCACCCCAGGAGGGATGAACACCATCTCTTTTCAACAGGTCAGGTCTGCCCCAAAAACTCGTCCAATTGTCTATAAAACCTATGTTGTTTTGCGGGCACCACTTAGACATCCAGCCACTGAGTGACGACAGTCTGCTATGAATCTCATCACCCCGGTAAGCAGGGAGGGGGCCAGAGCATATTACAGTGTCTGACATCGTACTTGCAAGTTCACACACCTCTTTAACATTATTTTTAGTGATCTCCGACTGGCGAAGTCGAACATCATTAGCGCCGGCGTGGATAACAATCTTACTGAATTTACGTTTAGCATTAGCCAGCACTTTTAAATTTGCCAAGATGTCAGGCGCGGCTCCCGGTAAACAATAGACTATGGTGGCTGGTGTCTCTATTTTCACTTTCCGTACAATAGAATCGCCAATCACTAGAGCACTTTCACCAGGTTTCTCAGTGGGTGCGTCACTGAGTGGGGAGAACCTGTTTGATGTTCTGATCGGAACGGAAGAGCGGTGTTTTGACCAGGTGCTAATGCCGGAACCGAACAATGTACAGGAGTCCCTGAGCTAGTCACATCCAAAGCAGCACTGTAGATCACGTTGGCTTCTGTGACCAGAAGGAAGACCAAAAAAAAATTGCAAGAAAGGAAATTAAGAAAAATTACGTAGCTGCTCAGACATTTTATATTTCACAGCAAAACTCAAGCTGTGAGCAGGAATCAGTACCTGCTCACAGGTACACCAGATGAACACCAGCCTTCAACTTTAGTTTCCCAGCCTCAATCTTCAGTTTTGCCACCAGCCCAGCATCGGCCTTTTACTATCAGCATGGGCCACGCAGCCTGTTAATGCAAAAACCCTAAGACAACCTGAGTATTCTAGCCAAGAGCAGCCCAATTTAATGGATTTGGATGAACCTCAGAGGCCATTTCACATCATTCCACTCCCAAAGAAACATTTTTGGGGCTTTTATTTAATCATTCTAACACAGTCTCAACCTCAAGCTTTAGTTGAAACAACAAATCTGGATGACAGGTTTGGCCTGAGGAGTTAACACCATGCCCAAGCACATCGCATGATGCTCAGCCAGAGTGTGTCATACCCACAGACAACTTGCACAGAACATCTGAGCCTTGTGACACCTGCAAACTGTAAGTACATGCATTAATTGAGGAGCGGGACATGATGAGGGATGTGCTGTCCAGTTTAAGT
Organism: Aspiorhynchus laticeps; assembly: GCA_023376895.1. NCBI lineage: Eukaryota > Metazoa > Chordata > Actinopteri > Cypriniformes > Cyprinidae > Aspiorhynchus > Aspiorhynchus laticeps. The sequence continues at coordinate 57,787 of JALXFT010000356.1, forward strand.
AAGTGTTTTATTTTTTGGAACAGAAGCTTATCCTTGTCTGCCATATTTCCTCTGTTTCAGATCTGGAGCAACTGCAAACATTTAGGGGCTTTATAAATAAAATGCATATATATATAAATCTTATGAAAGTGGAGTTCTGTTGCCTGAGACCAGACCGGGCCAACAAGAACTGTACCCAGACAGTGGCATCTTCTTGTCCTCTACCAGCCTGGCAGCTATTCACCAGGAGGCAAAGAAAGACTGCCTTTGTCTTTTTCACCTACTCTTTGATCACTTCTTCACTCCTGAGGAATGTGCCAATTATGTTGTTTTTGGAACCCTTACGAAAAAGAAGTTTATTCAAGTGTGCTATTAGTATACTTCTTTTAAACTAAAAATTGGAAAGTATACTTTGTTTACTTTTTATATACTTCTCAGAAATATACTTAAAATTACATTTAAGTATACTTGACTTATACTTAGAAAAAGTCTAAATATATTTTAGCTATACTTGTGCTCCTACAATCCTTCACAGCTGCCTTTGCTCATATTTATCAAGGGTGCCAATATTAGTGGAGGGCACTGCATTTCTTAAGCTTCATTTCTGATGACTAATAACATTGAGACCAAATATAGGGTGGGTTGCACCAACAAGGATTCATTTAAACAAATTTTAGAGCTAATCAAGGATTTGTTGATCTGGGTTTTATTTTAAATCAAGTTGTGTTGCACCTTTTAATTTTATTAACAAATCGGCGATTAGAATTCTAACCTGCAATTAAAACATTTTCTCCGCCATGATAGATTCGCCATTGTAATTAAACAGCAACAATGTTAATATGCCTTATCCTAAACTCTGTCTCTGCCATAAGTTGCTTTTGTCAATGAAGGAAATAAACTCGAAAAATGTCAGCCGTCTTTATAGACTGCTACGTAGCGAGACCATTGATTAAATGGCTGATCAAGCAAGCAATGAATACTCTGAGGCAGTGCATATGGATTTCATAATCTTTGAAATATATTTATAGTAGGCTATCAATTAATGGAGTATAGCTTATGACAAAACAACCAAGATAAGAGAAAACAACTGGCATGATTCGCAGGGTGACTACTTCTGCTAGTGACAGCGTCGCCCTGTTCGTTTGATCGCTGTTGAGCAGCCACGCGGAGCGGGCGTTAGAGACGAGAGGTGCAGCCGCGATCACTGGTGCTCACCTCATCATCACCACTGCCATTAAATGCAATAGCTACAGCATATTCCTGTCTTCTTTTCCTTGTCATATGCTGAGATGCACCGAGATGAGTGATGGATCTACATCCCGGACTCGACAGCAGACGCAAGTTTACTACAAGCTGCCAAGACCCTCACAATCTGCCAGTTTAATGCGCTTTAATTTTCATTTTTATTTGTATTGAACACCTCTCTGAGACCTGACGACACCCACTGTTTCGGTCTTTGTTCAATAAACCACATTGTAACTGTAGCTGCACTTTATTTTATTTAAACCTCCTCACCTGTAAATTTAAAGTTTATCCCTAATTGAGATTTAAATCTGAGTTTAAAGTTATGGAGCAACAGGATTAAAGTTAATCTATCTTAAATTAAAACCAGGATCAAAATGATGGTTTAAATGTGAACCTGCTTATTTTTAAACAAGGTTTAAAGTTTGGTGCAACAAAATTATTAGATAAACCTTGATTTAAACTACCGTATTGACCCGAATATAAGACGACCCCCCTTCTTCCAGATGTACCTTTTGGAAAAAGGCTTTTTGAAAACCAAATCTGTTTTTTTTTCCTCTGTAAAACAGTTTTTTTTTTTATTATTTTCATATTGCATATTTTTCCTATTTTTAATTTTTGTTTTGAAAGTATGGTAAATACTGGTAAAATGTATCAACAATGACATTTAAAAATATACACTTTTTGATATACCATAAAAATAAGGTAGCCCATCTGAATTATATAACATTTAGGCTATCTATCTCATAGTAGCTTACCAACATTTTATTAACAGCAGAAGTGAAATCTTATTGTAGTCTTCAAATCTGGGTACTGTCTTACGTTTTAAAATAATGTAAGAAAGTTTGTTCCCATCAGGCTAACATGACAGTCACAACTCATGCCACTATAAGCATTTTCTTTTTCTTTTGTTTTCATTCACGATCTTTACAACACACATACAGTACATATTTCATGGCACAGTTGTTTTATACGTGTTTGGCGCCACCTATTGTGGGTGTATTATTGACATGTCAAAGTCTAGACCCTGGATATAAGACGACCGCATTTTTTTCAGATGTATTTCCAAGAAAAATAAATAAGTCTTATATTCGGGTCAATACGGTAAATTTAAGCTTAATCCTTATTGGTGCAACCCACCCATAGTCATCTTTCTTCCAATGCTATTAGCGTTTTGACAATATAAACAGCAACATTCTCTTGGATAGCTTGTGAATTACCGTTTCCATTAGTGGCTAAGAATTAGTATTGTTTAGGTCTTATCTATCTGATTGCTACCACTTTGTTCATGTGCATGCATACATCAAACACAAGTGTGGAGTGCCACTGTATGGGATCATTGCGGTCACGGATAAAAAAATAATAAGCATGAAACCAAAATTTAAAAACGCAAGTAAAAATATATTGCACAAAATTTAAAAATGAAAGCAGATTTTTTTTCAGAATAGCAAACAATGGTCACGGATCGAAAGATAATAAGCATAATAAATCAAAACTTTAAACTCATTTAAAATTATATTGCACAAAACTGACATTTTAATGCAAAATTATCCAACTTGCACACAAAATCATGTTTTCCTTGGTCATATTTCTCTGTTTTTGGTGCTCTCAGACATTTTCTGCGCATATTATTTTTTTTGTATGCTTGTGCTGTTTTTCCTTTCGCTCATTTCCACATTCTGCGCTTGCTTTCCCAAATGTTGCGGTTAGAGTTTCATGTAGATCAGGGTGGGCTCAAGCATCATCATTGGTCCACTAGTTCTTGATTGACAGCTCCTCCTCTAGCCAATCAGTCAAAGAGGGGTGGTGACGTCACTCCAGTGTGCCTCATTTGCTGCCGATGCTCAGTGTTCACTTGTACAGGTGAAAATGGATTACTGTCAGCTGGAGTAACATCTTTCCATACAGGACACCGTTATATGTGTCCATCTGTCACTGCTGTACGTCTACCTGGCGATCCGTTAACATTAAATGAGCCATCCTAGCGACCCATCGCCATTATATTCACCTATATTTATTCACCTATGGTCACATCGCAAAAGGCAGCAGCCACTATATTCACTAGTCTCTCAAAGTCCCTGTTATATGTGCCTGGCTCGCCTAAGTCAGTTATGGTATGGTGACCAGACATCCCGTTTTTCCCGGGACAGTCCCGTATTTCAGCTCTATTTTTAGTGTCCCGACTTATTTTGAAAAAAAAATCATGTTTTGTCCTGTATTTCAAAATTTATTTACGACTGGGTGATCAGAGCAAATAGTAATAGTGTTCTGTCATACGAAAACAGCCTAATCAAAGGTAAAAAAGCTCATAAAACAAAATTACTATCCAATCACAATTCGTTATCGTTTAACTTGCAGTAGGTTAATATGGGATAGGCGGAATCACGATGAATGACATACAACAGAAGTGCTCTCACGGCTGCACGCCCGCGCGATCCCAGTTCTCCTTGCGCCTGAATTGTCAAATACACACACAGTAATCAAAATGTCCATCGTGTGGAGTATCTCATGTAAATACAGTGTCTGTTATGGCTTAAGGGAACGTAAAAAGAGACTGGGCCACAGGGCAGTATTCCAACATGATAACGACCCCAAACACATCTCCAAGACGACCACTGACTTGCTAAAGAAGCTGAGGGTAAAGGTGATGGACAAGCATGTCTCCAGACCTAAACCCTATTGAGCATCTGTGGGGCATCCTCAAATGGAAGGTGGAGGAGCGCAAGGTCTCTAACATCCACCAGCTCTGTGATGTCGTCATGGAGGAGTGGAAGAGGACTCCAGTGGCAACCTGTGAAGCTCTGGTGAACTCCATGCCCAAGAGGGTTAAGGCAGTACTGGAAAATAATGGTGGCCACACAAAATATTGACACTTAGGGCCCAATTTGGACATTTTCACTTAGGGGTGTACTCACTTTTGTGGCCAGTGGTTTAGACATTAATGGCTGTGTGTTGAGTTATTTTAAGGGGACAGCAAATTTACACTGTTATACAAGCTGTACACTCACTACTTTACATTGTAGCAAAGTGTCATTTCTTCAGTGTTGTCCCATGAAAATATATAAAATATTTACAAAAATGTGAGGGGATATACACACTCTTTATTAGTTCTACTGGATCTTAGCGCTGCGTTCGACACCATCGACCACAACATTCTTTTAAATAGACTAGAAAACTTTGTTGGCATTAGTGTAAGTGCCTTAGCATGGTTCAAATCGTACTTATCTGACCGCCATCAGTTCGTAGCAGTGAATGACAAGGTATCATATCGATCACAAGTGCAGTATGGAGTACCTCAAGGCTCAGTACTAGGGCCGTTACTTTTCACGCTTTACATGTTACCCTTGGGAGATATTATCAGGAGACATGGTGTTAGCTTTCACTGTTATGCTGATGATACTCAGCTCTATATTTCTTCACGGCCCGGTGAAACACACCAAATTGAGAAACTAACGGAATGCATAGTCGATATAAAAAACTGGATGACGAGTTAATTTCCTACTGCTAAATTCTGAAAAAACAGAGGTGTTAATTATCGGACATAAAAACCCCACATGTAATAACTTAGAACACAATCTAACACTTGACGGCTGCTCTGTCAATTCTTCTTCTTCATCAGTCAGGAACCTAGGTGTGCTGTTTGATAGCAATCTTTCTTTTGAAAGCCATGTTTCTAGCATCTGTAAAACTGCGTTCTTCCATCTCAAAAACATATCCAAACTGCGACCTATGCTCTCAACGTCAAATGCAGAAATATTAATTCATGTGTTTATGACCTTAAGGTTAGATTATTGTAATGCTTTACTGGGTGGTTGCTCTGCACGTTTAATAAACAAACTACAGTTAGTCCAAAATGCAGCAGCTAGAGTTCTTACTAGAAACCAGGAAGTATGACCAATTAGCCCAGTTCTGTCAACACTGCACTGGCTCCCTACTAAACATCGTATAGATTTTAAAATCTTGTTAATGACTTATAAAGCCCTGAATGGTTTAGCTCCTCAGTACTTGAGTGAGCTCTTATCACATTTAGTCCTCCACGGCCGCTGCGTTCTCAAAACTCTGGCCATTTGAATAATACCTAGAATATCAAAATCAACTGCGGGCAGCAAATCATTTTCCTTTTTAGCACCAAAACTCTGGAACAATCTACCAAACACTGTTCGGGAGGCAGACACACTCTGTCAGTTTAAATCTAGATTAAAGACCAACCTCTTTAACCTGACATACACCTAACACACTACTACACTTCTATTATTCAAATCCGTTAAAGGATTGTTAGGCTGCATTAATTAGATAAACCGGAACCGGGAACACTTCCCATAACACACGATGTACTCATTACATCGTAAGAAGATTGGCATCTACGCTAATAGTTGTTTCTTTCTTATTCTGTTTCTCAGTCCGCGTCCGGATCAGATGGTGGATCGGCGCCGGGAGATGATGTCTGCGGCCCTGATCGTCAGCGATGAACCCCAGAGACATATCCCCAGTGAAGACCTCGACTAAAATACAATAAAAATAAAAATAAAACAAATAATTAAAAAATATAATAAAAAATACCTAACTACATAATACTATTATTGTTAGAAATTGCAAGAATATAAAAATATAAATATAATACATTTAAAAATTTTATTAAAACAATAAGTAAACAATGAATAAACAATATATCCTGGCCAGAGGAGAACTGGCCCCCCGACTGAGCCTGGTTTCTCCCAAGGTTTTTTTTTTCTCCATTCTGTCACAGAGGGAGTTTTGGTTCCTTGCCGCTGTCGCCTCTGGCTTGCTCAGTTGGGGACACTTAATTTCTAGCGATTATCGTAAGTTTGATTTCACAGATACTATTTAAACTAAACTTAGCTAGACAATGACATCTCCGAATTCAATAATGAAATGCCCTTAACTGAAAATTGAGTGTTTAGTCTTATTATTATACATTACTGACACTCTATCCTCCAACTTGATACTGTTAAGTGCTTTGACACAATCTGTATTGTTAAAAGCGCTATATAAATGAAGGTGACTTGACTTAGTATCTCACAAAAGTGAGTACACCCCTCATATTTCGGCAATCATTTTAGTATATCTTTTCAAGGGACAATAATATAGAAATGAAACTTGGATATATTTTAGTTAATGTGCAACTTGTATAGCAGAAGATTTACTGTCCTCTGAAAATAACTCCACATTAACAATAACAGCCATTATTGTCAAAAAAGCTGGCAACAAAAGTGAGTAGACCCTAAGTGATAACAGCTATACATCGTTTAACCATGCAAAGCCACATGTCCTATTCATCATGTTCATGTTTTTGTCTGCTTGAAAGGACCATACAAATTTGTGTATCTCGTTTTAGAGCAGTTAAAATTTGGTGCTTTGAGTACAATTCTCTCATACTGTCCACTGGATATTCAACATGGCACCTCATGGCAAAGGACTCTCTGAGGATTTGAGAATTAGAATTGTTGCTCTCCACAAAGATGGCCTAGGTTATAAGAAGTTCGGTAACAGCCTGGAACTGAGTTATAGTACAGTGGCCAGGGTCATACAGAGGTTTTCCAAGATGGGTTTCACTCGGAACAGGCCTCGCAAGGGTCGATCAAAGTTGTTGAGTCCTTGTGCTGTGCGTCAGGTGCAGAAGCTGGCTTCAAAAAACAGACGCATGAGTGCTGCCAGCATTGCTTTAGAGGTTGCAGAAGTGGAAGGTCAGTTTGTCAGTGCTCGGACCATACGCCCACACTGCAAACAAGTTGGTTTGCATGGCCGTCGTCCCAGAAGGAAGCCTTTTCTGAAGCTGGCTCACAAAAAAGCCTGCAAACAGTTTGCTGAAGAAACCTGGCCAAGAGTATGAATTACTGGAACCATGTCCTGTGGTCTGATAAGTCTAAAGTAAACTTGTTTGGCTCAGATGGTGTCCAGCATGTGTGGCGACGCCCTGGTGAGGAGTACCAAGAAAATTGTGCCTTGCCTACAGTCAAGCATGGTGGTGGTAGCATCATGGTCTGGGGCTGCATGAGTACTGCTGATACTGGGGAGCTGCGGTTCATTGAGGGAAACATGGATTCCAACATGTACTGTGACATATTAGGCTTTTCACACTGCGCTTAACCATGGGTTATCGTCGTTCTAAACACCGCTTTTAACCCTGGGTAAAGACACGTTTCACACCTGTAATTTGAAAGCGGTGTTAGCACCGCATTTTACCCGGGGTTATGAAACCTGCTCCGGAGCAGGGTTAGCACCGCATTTGCGGTGTTAACCCGCATTGCGGTGCCAAGTTTGTTCAATGTGAAACAGAGCGGTGTTTGCTTGTTGCTGCTGGATGCTTGATGATCATGTCATGTCAGTAACAGGAAATGCGCGTCGTGTAAACAGCAGCCGGTGAGAAGAAATGTCAAAAGACGGAAAGCGTGTGAACTGGAGTGAATAGGAGACGGTATTATTCTTACGCTACTGTACAAGTAAACCACTAACGTTAGTCTCTCCACACTTAAAAGAAATTCAAAGAAATATTCACATACTTTGCTCCTTGTTTCTTTCTTTTGTACTTTTGTCTTTGTTTTCTTGCCTTTGTGCGTCTCATGAGGCCATTCACGTCATGCCTAAAGACGCGTTTAAAACGCTAAGCGCGCCACTTTCTCCTTCTTTCCAAAGCGCTCTGTAGCTTGCGCTCCCATGGCATCTGCCGTTGCTAAGCAACCATGACCTGCACTCTTCATGAAGACGCAAAGGTTCAGCAAAGGACAAATGGATTTCCAGCACTAAAATCGCTTGCAATAGCTCTGCTACTAAATTTATTTAAAAATGGCTATCCCTGCCTGTACAGCTATGATCAGCTGTTCCTCAATCTTCGCTGATCTAAAGACATAAGCGGCAATGTTTTTAATAACTGGCAAGACATGGGAAAAGCCGTGTAAACAGGTTGCCTGCTGTTCGTCCAATCAGTGACAGTGACACCACAAATATGCAAACAAGAACGTTAACCCGGGGTTTAGGAATGTACAGTGTGAAACGTCTGTTTATGAATACCCAGTGTTAACAGTTAACCCCAGGTATAGTATGAGCAGTGTGAAACGTGATTACAGATAACCCAGGATTCCGCTTATCCGGGGTTTAGGATGACCCAGGGTTAACAATTTCAAGTGTGAAAAGCCCTTCTGAAGCAGAAGATGATGCCCTCCCTTCAGAAACTGTGCTGAACGGCAGTTTTCCAACATAACCACCCCAAACACACCACAAGATGACACTGCCTTGCTGATGAAGATGAAGGTGAAGGTGATGGTGTGGCCAAGTACCTGACCTGAAACCTATTGAGCACATGTGGGGCATCCTCAAGCAGAAGGTGGAGAAGCACCGTGTCTAACATCCAGCAGCTCTGTGATGTCATTGTGGAGGAGTGGAAGAGGATGCCAGCAACAACCTGTGCAGCTCTGGTGAATTCCATGCCCAGGATGATTAAGGCAGTGCTAGATAACAATGGTGTCCCTACAAAATATTGACACTTTGGACACAGTTTTGACATGTTCACTTAGGGTGTACTCATTTTTGTTGCCAGTTATTTGGACAATAATGGCTATATGTTGAGTTATATTTAGAGGACAGTAAATTTGTACTTCTATACAAGCTGCACATTGACTACTCTAAAATATATCCAAGTTTCGTTTGTGTGGTATTGTATATTTGTGATTGCAATATTGCAGTATGTCATTGATTGGTTGCTGTTGGTTTTGTAAGATTTATCACATTTTATGTTACGCTGAGATTATAAAATGGCATACAGTTAAGTAATATCACACAAGCAAGAGTGTTGTTTTCAGCACCATTGCAAATGTTTAGTATAAAATCAATATAACGAAGTAAAATTTGAGTAAGTTAAATACATAACCTAACTATTTTCTAATTTTGTTGTATTTCGACAAAGAGTCCAAACAAAGCCACAGTAGAACAGTGTCCTCTTTATTGATAAAATGATATAATAAAATTATATAAAATGATTCACTTTATTCCTCACTGAACGAATCAGCCGTTTGAATGAATGATTTAATGACTCACTCTAAAGATAGAAACTTGCTGCCACCTACTGGCTATTTTACTGTCATATTGTTGCTATATTCAAACTTTATATATTTAATGACATTAATATGACCGTGTTATGCAATTATATATGTAAATAAACACAATATCCAAATGAATCATATCCACCTGGCCTCTGTAGCAGTCTCCTCTGTAACACTATCGTTTTCACTGATCAGTAGCCAAATCTAGACTAGTCAATGCAAAAATACTACATTCATCTACAACCCCAAATCAGAAAAAGTTGGGACAGTATGGAAAACACAAATAAAAAAAAAAGAGAGTAGTGATTTCTAAATTTTCTTTGACTTGTATTTCATTGCAGACAATATGAACACAAAATATTTCATGTTTTGTCTGGTCAACTTCATGTCATTTATAAATATACATCCTTTCCTGTCATTCAGACCTGCAACACATTCCAAAAAAAGTTGGGACAGGAGCAATTTAGGGCTAGTAATGAGGTAAATTGGTTAAATAATGATGTGATTTGAAACAGGTAATGTCAACAGGTGATTGTAATTATGATTTGGTACAAAAGCAGCATCCAAGAAAGGTCTAGTCCTTTAGGAGTAAAGATGGGCCGAGGATCGCCAGTTTGCAAACAAATACGTGAGAAAATTATTGAAATGTTTAAAAACAATGTTCCTCGAAGAAAGATGGGAAGAGATTTGGATATTTCACCTTCAACAGTGCATAGCATAATTAAAAGATGCAAGGAATCTGGAGGAATTTCAGTGCGTAAAGGACAAGGGCGCAAGCCTAAGCTGAACAACCATGATCTCCGATCCCTCAGGCGGCACTGCATCAAGAATCGTCATTCATCTATAAGCGATATCACCACATGGGCTCAGGACTACTTTGGCAAACCTTTGTCAAGTACCACAATACGTAGTTACATCCACAAATGCCAGTTAAAACTGTACTGTGCCAAAAGGAAGCCCTATGTTAACAGTGTCCAGAAGCGCCGTCGACTTCTCTGGGCTCGGAGGCATCTGGGATGGACCATCACACAGTGGAAACGCAGTGTACTGTGGTCAGATGAATCAGTATTTCAGGTATTTTTTGGGAGGAATGGACGCCGTGTGCTCCGGACCAAAGAAGAAAAGGATCATCCAGACCAGCAACAAGTCCAAAAGCCAGGGTCTGTCATGGTATGGGGTTGTGTCAGTGCCCTTGGCAAAGGTAACTTGCACTTTTGTGATGGCACCATTAATGCTGAAAAGTACATAGAGATTTTGGAGCACAATATGCTGCCTTCAGGAAGACATCTTTTCCAGGGACGTCCATGCATATTTCAACAAGACAATGCAAAACCACATTCTGCACACATTACAAAGTCCTGGCTGCGGAGGAAGAGGGTACGGGTACTTGACTGGCCTGCCTGCAGTCCCGACCTGTCTCCAATAGAGAATGTGTGGCGCATTTTGAAGCGCAAAATGCGACAACGAAGACCCCGTACTTTTGCCCACCTTAAGACTTGTTTGCAGGAAGAATGGGACAAAATTACACCTGAAACACTTCATCACTTGGTGTCTTCAGTCCCTAAACGTCTTTTAAGTGTTGTGAAAAGGAATGGCAACATTACAAAGTGGTAAATGCTTTACTGTCCCAACTTTTTTTGGAATGTGTTGCAGGTCTGAATGACAGGAAAGGATGTATATTTACAAATGACATGAAGTTGACCAGACAAAACATGAAATATTTTGTGTTCATATTGTCTGCAATGAAATACAAGTCAAAGTAAATTTAGAAATCACTACTTTCTTTTTTCATTTGCGTTTTCCATACTGTCCCAACTTTTTTTGATTTGGGGTTGTATATTTAATTTATCAATTTACTCATTTAACGTTAAAGGATCGCCAGGTAGTCATACAGCAGTGACAGATGGACACATATAACGGTGTCCTGTATGGGAAAGATGTTACTCCAGTTGACAGTAATCCATTTTCACCTGTACAAGTGAACGCTGAGCATCGGCAGCAAATGAGGCGCACTGGAGTGACGTCACCGCCCCTCTTCGACTGATTGGCTAGAGGAGGAGCTGTCAATCAAGAACTAGTGGACCAATGATGATGCTTGAGCCCACTCTGATCTACATGAAAACTCTAACCGCAACATTTGGGAAAGCAAGCGCAGAATGTGGAAACAAAGAGGCAAAAGGAAAAACAACATAAGCATACAAAAAATAAAAAATGAGCAGAAAATGTCTGAGAGCACAAAAAAAAGAAATATAACCAAGGAAAACATGATTTTGTGTGCAAGTTGGATAATTTTGCATTAATATATCAGTTGTGTGCAATATGATTTTAAATGTGTTTCAAGTTTTGATTTATGCTTATTTTTTTAAATGCATTATTACATTTTTGATTTACGCTTATTATCTTTCAATCCGTGACCATTGTTTGCAATTCTGAAAAAAAAATCTGCTTTCATTTTTCAATTTTGTGCACTATATTTTTACTTGCGTTTTTTTAATTTGGTTTCATGCTTATTATTTTTTTTTATCCGTGACCGCAATACTTTAGACGGAAAAATGATCCCATACCACTGGGCTCAGTATTAGGTCCAAGCTAATAAAGCTGCCCTGTTTTATAAAGTGTACTTTTTGACTCATTTAAAAACATAAAAGTTGACTAAAGTGCTAAACCGAGAAAGAGGAGTCAAATAGAATAAAATACAAGATTATAAAAACAATGAAAGCCAAAACTTAGTATACTTGCATGTAATACGTTTTCAGACTATTTTTATAGATGATAATAGAAGGTACAAGGTGAATGTCCAGTGGCAATTGATAAAAAAAAAAAAAAAATACATGGGGCAGCATCTGAAAAGTCTCTATCACACTTAGTTTTCACGTGGAAATGAGGGGCATACAGAAGAGCCATGTCAGAGGATCTTAAATGTCTACTAGATGAATAGGGAATAAGAACATCTTTAAAGGGGGGTACAATGCGGTTTCATGCATTCAGAGTTGTTTACACTTTTAAAGAGTTGGATTCTCATGCTAAGCATGGACAAAGTTTCAAAAAACAATTTGGACACAGTATTTCTGTGCCAAAAATCTTAAATGTTACAAGTTTCGGAGAGTTTTTTCGATTGTGGCTCTTCATGACGTAAACGAGGGTGGAACTCCTTATATGGGCATTTCTCCTGGAAGAACACGCCCGTGCACGCATCGACCAGAGTAAGAGCAAGAGCGCGCCCATCAACGCGCTTCATCCGGCAGCACTACACGGGACTCGCTCGGAAGAATGTCTCTAAAGAAGTGTGTTTTTGGGTGTAAGGGAAAGATAACCTTGTTCAGCTTCCCGAAGAACCCAGCGTTACGTGAACAGTGGATGCAGTATGTTTTTTCGGGGCAGCAACAGAGTTTCTCAAGTGTGTTTGTTGATGAACGTTTTATAAACAAGGCCCAGTTCGACGCTGGATTTGCACATCGTTTGATACTGAAAGATGGAGCGGTCCCAGCTATAAAAGATCCCGGTCATGATTCAGAGCTGCAGGCGGTAAGTAAAATGGCATCAAATGTCTCTGTTTTGTTGGCGATCGGCGCTCAAGTGCTCGTCACTCTTTAGCTCCGTCCACGGCACGCCTCCAGGAGCTCGGCTTTTTCGGAGAGAATCGTAAAGCTGTATCTTTCTTTTATAAATATGATAAAACTACAGACTTTTTGGAGACATGAAGGATGCAATACTACTCTATAGGTACTCAAGATTAACATGAGATTGGGTGAAACTGTGTGTGTTATGTCCCCTTTAAGATAAGAAAGAGCTTGATCGTTAAAGGTGTCATAGAATGCATTGATACAATATTTTAAGTTGTTCTCTGATATCTACATGGAAGGTATTGTGGCTTAGGTTAGGGCAAAAATTCTCCAGAAACGGCTTTACATGTCCATTTACAACCCTAAGATTTGTCCCTAGAATGAAATGGTCTGTTATTACCTTATTTGGAAGGGTCATGAATAATAATGTTGAGCTCTGCTCGGATTGGCTGTTTCACAGCGGGGCTCATTTCAGTAGCTCACACAGCAAACAGATCTCTACTGTCCTGTGTGAACGATGGAGAGATTAGGCATCCAACCTTACATGTTTTAGATTTTGCAAGAATGTTTAGCGTCAGCGGGTATGAACATGATCGCTGCGAGATGCTGGTGGAGTGAACAAGGCTTGAGAGAGAGTTGCGAGTGAAATAATTTTAGGGATGCACCGAAATAGAAATTTGAAACAAAATGAAACACTGGGCCGGAGGCCGAATACCGAACATGGTTTTTCGAAAAAAAAAAAATCTCCATTTTAATTAAATAGCCAAAATGTGCTTTTACTGTTTTGTCCTGCTTTTCAAATAAGAAAATCAATTACAAAACAACAATTTAAAAATATTTAGACCTACTTAACACTGAACTTTTTTTTTTACATTCTAGCAGACATTATACCAACAAAGCACAATTTAACTTAAAATGTATAAGTTTTGGTTATAATTTTATAACTTAAGATTAATAAGTTAGTAAAATAATATTTTTGGCCATTTTTGAGACCCCTTTCTTGAATCAGGCATATATTCTTTACTGTACAAATAAATGCAGCCTTGCTGAGCACAAGAGACTTCTTTTAAAGGGGTCATATGATGCAATTTCTTGTTTTCCTTTTCTTTAGTGTGTTATGTAGCTGTTTGTGCATGTTATAAATCTGCAGAGTTACAAAGCTCAAAGTCTTCCACAAAAGGATTTATTCTATCTAAAAGAGAAGGCTGATCCAGACCGGGCAAAAACGCTTCATTCAAACACGCCCTCACATGTCTAAGTCACGATGTGGAAATATTTGCGTAATGCCACCCAAATGTTCATGCAAAGAAAGAAGGTGTGGTTTCAGTAACCGCAGTAGTGTTGATGCAGGCAGTCATGTCAGGGAGACGCTGTGTGTCTCTAGGCGAAAGCAAAAGCACTTTATTTGGGCTTCCGAAAGTAGATGCATTTAGGAATCATTGGTTAAGATTTGTTTACAACATAACAGCACAACCCAAATGTTCATTTTTGTGCAAACACATTTTATGGACGACAGTTTTTGTGAACCTAGTAGAATACAAGGCTGGCTGTGCAGAAAGGCCATTTCAAAAAAAAAAAAAGGGTCAATTCCGACTTTGCTATGACAATCTGGTGCTTCTGAATCAGCGACTGCAAGTATGTTTTGTTATTAGTTTAAGTATTTGCTATTGACTGTTTCAAATGCAGAGTTTTGCGCAGTGTAGAGTAACGTGTCGTGTGTGTGAGGGGAACAGGGGTCACATCACAGTGGAGTGTACAGGCCGTCAGAAATATGGTGCGTTCCAAACGGGCTATATTGCCCTCCGAAGGGTCCTTCGGAGTGAAGGATTTCGAAGGGTACAACTGATGGACACTTCGGGCCCCCATGATCCTTTGCATGATGATGGCGCCTCCGTATAATGACGCAGAAGGGCACTTCAAGAAACAGTTGTTTGGTCCCCTACACCCTTCAACCCTTCGAAGCTCTCACTCCGGAGGGTAAACCCTTTGAAGGGATTAGGGCATAGGGATGAGCCCTTCCGAATGGAACGCAGGGATAGTCTTAACCGCGGCTTGTGTACTGCAAATACATACAAGCATCATCACTGTTTCTGTCACGCGACTCTGTTCCCCTCTCGGGCTTGAACTGATAAAACTAACTTGAAAGCTGAAGCTCGCGATTATGGAAAGGGAGCGTTACATTTCCGACGCGTGCTTGTGGTGTTCGGCCAATCACAATGCACTGGGTCAGTTGGCCAATCAGAGCAGACTGCACTTGTTGGAAGGAGGGGCTTTGTACAAAACAACGCGTTTGAGAGAGGCGGGCATAGAGGAACTACAATAATGTACAGTATTTGAAAAATATTGTGTTTTTGAACATTAAAGCATGTCAAATATTCTGTTACACCAAATAATGATCTTTAAAATAGCATCATATGACCCCTTTAATAGAGCTGTTGTAGAGTAATTATTATTTTCATTATAATTTTTTAGTTTATTCTGAAGAACAACAGTGAAATTACAATACTAACATTTATGAATGTTGATGGAGTTGTTGTTTTTTTCTCAGCTTTTATTTTGGCAGAAACCCGCAGGAAGATCTCAGTGCTTCTTTTTGTTGACAGATTTATAAATGGTTCTCATTACAAATGTGGGGATGTGTTTGTCACACTCCTTTAAAAAAACTAATAAAAATGTTACTGAGCTGACGAGTAACATTGTGTTTCAGCGCAGATTTTCCTCGGGCTTTGGACTTTGAATCCTGGCGCTACGAGCTCGTGCAGCGCTAACTAAGTGGCTCAGGGAACAAAACATTGAAATTTTGGGTCCATGGCCAGGAAAACCCCCAGAACTTAATCCCATTGAGAACTTGTGGTCAATCCTCAAGAGGCGGGTGGACAAACAAAAAGACACAAATTCTGACAAACTCCAAGCACTGATTATGCAAGAATGGGCTGCCATCAGTCAGGATGTGGCCCAGAAGTTGACTGACAGCTTGCCAGGGCGAATTGCTGAGGTCTTGAAAAAGAAGGGTCAACACTGCAAATGTTGAGTCTTTGCATAAACTTAATGTAATTGTCAATAAAAGCCATTGACACTTATGAAATGCTTGTAATTATACTTCAGTATACCATAGTAACATCTGACAAAAAGATCTAAAAACACTGAAGCAGCAGACTTTGTGAAAATGAATATTTGTGTCATTTTCAAAACTTTTGGCCATGGCTGTACAGCCTTCTGCTGACTGGGTTTTACAAAGGGCCATTTTGTGCAGGGGGTAAAACATGGTTTTAAATAAATCTGAGAAATTTGTGCATATGCACTTTTAGGATGAAATCTACAGAAACTTTAATACATGAGGCCCCATTTCAACAAGTGAGTTCAGCTTTGAGAGTGAAAACTAACCTGTTTGTTCTTCAGTATCGTCTTGTTCAACTCTGAATGTTTCTTCAATCTTGAAGTCTTCACTCTCCTCTTTAATAAACACCATCTTTATAATAGTGTCACATGAATTTCAGCTGCTTCAGCAGTTCTTCTGTGTGTTTGGACACTTTCCTGTTTAAGATGAAAATAATTAGCAGAAAGAAAAATAAATCCATTCCAAACTAAATCTCTGGGTGCGTCTCAATCAGCTCCCTAGTTCAGTAGTCAGCGTGATTAGTTAATTGAACTTAAATGGCCTGATAAGACAAAATCAACCAAGACTAGCATTCAAATTAATAAAAAGGACACAAATTCTATATAAGCTTTTTGTTTGTATTAAGAGTTTTATTTGGCATTTTACTTATATTATTTGTAGACCACATTTAACAGATTACACTTTTATGAAAACATTTGCAGTTTGTTTGTAAAAATGTGTCATTATGTTGTTATTTTTGCATTTGCACTGTTTTGAGCAGCAGGTGTCGACAGCGTGCGCTGATTCAAAACAGTGAATCATTTAGAGGAACAATTAATAAATCAATCGACTCCAAAAAAGTTTCGAAAAGCCGTTTATCTCATCCCTACCTGAAGGTGACTGAATTCGTGTTTATGATAAACTGATTCACGATATAAGGTGCAAAATGAGACGCACTTTTTCTGTTACTCACAAGAGGGAGCGATTTTACTCGTACTAAATATATCTTAATGTCACTAGATAACTAGGTAAAAATTAATTTCACAATTTTATATACAATTCTCTTAAACGCTTTTCTCCAACCGAATCACAGACGCAGAAATGGGGGCGCTGCCTTTTGACGTCACATGGCCAGACCAAAATAAAAGTCCCGTTAGCTAAAAAAATCATAGAATTTTCATTAAAAAACAAATAGAAATACTAAGGTGTCGGATAAATTTAAAGGATGAATTCCAGAGATACCAAAAACCCCAAAGCTATTAATACCATTGAGTTTAAATATAGTCTTATCTCAATCAAATACAACTTTCATCTCGGTCTTAAAATTACAGGATTGAAAAGTACTTAATATTTCAAACTCATAAATCTGTAGATCAAAATTAAATTTGTGGTTGTAGAGAGATCTAACTATTTACTTTATTAACTGAAACTGAATCCTATGAAGATGTATTTATTCCATCTGAGTTTCTCCACAGAACATAAAGGCATAAATCAAATTTCAGCTTCATTTGGTTAAAATCGATTTCATTGAAGGTCGATGACTGTAAAGGATTACATTGACGATGGGTTAAAATGGTTCAGATTTTATTTTATTTTTCTGAAATGTGATTTATATTTCCCCAAGTTTATCTTTATTAAAATGTGCAATATATGTGCTAAATATGATATAAACAAGTTACCTTTTAAGCTCTTAGATTTCAGTTATTAAAAACGTATTTACAAACATAATTTCCTCCCCATATTAGCCCAATAACAGATACACACTGAAAAATGAACAAAATCTTTCTTTCTTAAGGATTTAAAAGGATTTTAGGTATAGCTTATTTATTTCAGTGGTAATGTTCTTTTATAATGAGCATTTTAAAAAAAAACTGTATAAAGGAATATGTTTCACTTATAAAAGCCTTCCCTTTTCATTTCTTTAATTGGCAAAAAATATGACAATAAATTCAGTTGTTCCCTCCCCATCCAATTACCGCGGGAAGTATGGGTGCTGAGGGTGCTGCAGCACCCCCTGGCGTGTAGCCCAAGAAAAAATGGGGGTGCTGGAGGTCGGTGTTAAAAAATAAATAAATGAAAATTTTGTAACAGAAAATAAAAAAAAAATTAATGGAAAAAAAAAGCCTAACCCTACAATCAATAACAACAGTAGAACATAATTAAGTTGAATCAAATTGATTGTGAAAGTTGTTTCAACTTAAACTGACTTAGGAAGTCGTTTGTTGCCATGACTTTTTGATCATATTATTACCTGCACCATACCCAAATCAAGAATTAATGACCATTTCTACAGCCATGGCAAAGATACAGCAGAGAAAGATCGAGAGCGTCTATTTACCTCAGCAGCAACCAATCTCTCATTCTCACATCTGCAGCGCTTATTTAGATCTTTAACGTTAGATCTTTCTTATGCTTGGAACAAAATTAATGCTTAAGGTTGATTCAGTATTAGGCTACTCTTAATGAAAAAGAAAAACCCACACTAAACATCAGCAATTCAATGACAAAGTAGCTTATATTAAACATAAAACTTTTATTAAATTAATGAATAATACATACCCGCGTTGTAACAAATAAATAAAAGGTTTTTGGATTTTCGAATGCTTAGTTTGGCTCATTTTTATTTATTATTATCATTAATAATAAATAATAAAAAGGCTATAGCCTACAATAAAACAGTACAATGACAAATTCACTTAGGGCCTATATTAAACTTTGAACTTTTATTAACAATATGAATAAGGGAACTATGTTTTACCCACATTGTAACACAAATAAATAAACGGTCTTTGGATTTCCCCTTTCTTTAAAATGATCGTAGTTTGGGGTTCATTATTAGCCTATTAATTAAAACACATCAGCCATAAAATAGTACAATGGCAAGTTCGCATAGGCCTATATTTCATAGTGTCTTGCACCACTCTTGTCACGTGACCCCCCCCCCCCCCCCGCGCTCAAAATACGTTCCCGCAGCTATGTCCCCATCTAGCCTTATTAAGAGTGAACAGAACAGTTTAGTTAATATATTCAAGTTGCAATTACCAGTTTATTAAGAAACTCTATAAAGTACATCTATCAAAACAAACAAAAAACTATATTTTATATTAGTGTTCTGATTTTATTGAAGAATTACGTGCAAATTAATTACGTAATTTAAAAAAAATACGTGGTTGTCATAATACAAGTAAATGTTCTATGCATTTCTTTGCATTTTTCATAAATGTGTTCTGATTGATGAATTGTGCAGTTGAATCTTGAATATCTCTAATGAAAGAGGAATGCAAAGCATTAGATCTACCAATTATCAAGAAGAAATACTTCTAAAATAGCTCTGAGATGTATGTCATGAATTTTCATTTGAAAAGTATATAGACAGAGCACAATTATAGTTATATAATTATAGTTATACTTTCTTATAATGGAAGAACAAGAAGAAAACAAACAGGGTCAACAGCCGGAAAGAAGAAGAGTAAAGATATATGGTGGAAGGGTACGTCACGAATCCATATGACTCTGGACTGCAATTCCCATCATCCACTGCACTGATGTCACACACACAGCTGTTCGCACTGATCACGCTCACACCTGAGAGTCATCTCACAATTACACAGCTTACTTAAACCTGGGACTTCCTCTTGCTCTCTGCCGAGTATTGTTTAGCCATAGCTACTCTACAGAGCGTTCCTAGTTGTCAGTTTGCCTTGTTAGTTTTCCCGTGTTTGATTCTTCTGGATTTACCCTTATAGCCTTGCCCTTTGGACTCTGTTTGCATCTCGTTTGGATTATTGCTCGTATACCTGGATTATCTCTCTGCCTAGCCCTTGTTGGATATTGTTTGCTGATCGTCTACCCATGCTTGCCCTAGGATTACTCTGTGTCTTGCCCCTGCCATGCCTGTTTGCTGTTTATTGACCCTGCCCGTATTATGACCATGTTTTATAATAAAGCCTCGCAAATGGATCCGCACGTCTCATGTCTCGTCGTTCCCGTTACAGAATACTCGGCCAAACAAGGATCGAGCGGCTTTTCATGTGGATATTGGCCAGGTATGGACACTGCACGAATGTTATTAACCCTCAAGCAGGGCTTGCGATCGCTTGAGGATTATATACAAGAGTATTTAGATCTCGCCCATTTTTCTGATCTGCCGGACTGTATGCTCATAGACTTCTTTTGTGAGGGCATTAATCAGCCGCTCAAATCACGTTTAATCCGTGAGGGTCCCCGTTCATCTCAGTCAGTTTATGGACTATGCCTTGTTGACGGTTGGTTCAGCGTTCACTGTGGGTGTCGAAGAGGAATGCGACACCGCGCCTGTGACTGAGATGGCGGATGCACCATAATGTACTCACAAAATGGCGGACCCAACAACGCACCGTCACTTCTCAGTTGATGTTAAAGAGCCAAGTCAAGTCCCAGCTGATGTTAAAGAGCCAAGTGAAGTCACAGCTGATGTTAAAGAGCCAAGTGAAGTCACAGCTGATGTTAAAGAGCCGAGTCAAGTCACAGCTGATGTTAAAGAGCCGAGTCAAGTCACAGCTGATGTTAAAGAGCCACGTCAAGTCACAGCCGATGTTAAGGAGCCAAGTCAAGTCACAGCCGATGTTAAGGAGCCAAGTCAAGTCACAGCAGATGTTAAGGAGCCAAGTCAAGTCACAGCCGATGTTAAGGAGCCAAGTCAAGTCACAGCCGATGTTAACGAGCCAAGCCAAGCCACAGTTGATCTTCGCGAGTCAAGCCAAGCCACAGTTGATCTTCGCGAGTCAAGCCAAGCCGCAGTTGATCTTCGCGAGTCAAGCCAAGCCACAGTTGATCGTCGCGAGTCAAGCCAAGCCGCAGTTGATCTTCGTGAGCCAAGCCAGGCCACAGTTGATCGTCAATTTCTTCTCGTCTCAGCTGGTCATCCAGAGTCACGCTTCGTCACAGGGGGTCATCCAGAGTCACGCCTCGTCACAGCCGACCAGCCAGAGTCACGCTTCGTCACAGAGGGTCATCCAGAGTCACGCCTCATCACAGCCGACCACCCAGAGACACGCCACGTCTCAGCTCTTCAGCCAGAGTCACGCCACGTCTCAGCTCTTCAGCCAGAGTCACGCCACGTCTCAGCTCTTCAGCCAGAGTCACGCCACGTCTCAGCTCTTCAGCCAGAGTCTTGTCACATTCTGTCTGCCACACCCAGATATCCAAGGTCAGTCCTTCAGTATCCTAGACTGGTATCCAGTGTGAGGGATGCACCACTGGTGTCTGCACGCGCAGCTGGTATCCCCAAATCCACTCATTCTATCCCTCCTGTTCCTGAACTAATTCTCTTATCTGAAGTGCTTCCCATGATGGGGATCGCTCTTTGGTGTGTTTGGGCCGCGTACACCACCACAGAACTCCCAGAGACAGCGGCGGCCACTATGATGTCTCCAGAGGTGACGGCTGTTGCTGCAGAACCTCCAGAGGTAGTGGCACTCGTTGCTGCGTTCCCCGAAGCGATGGTGCCTGCTGCAGTTTCTCCAGAGGTGGCGGCGCATGCTGCAGAACCTTTTGAAGCAGTGGTGCTCGCTTCAGCGCCTGGTGTGGTGGTGGCACCCAACAATACACTTCCAGCCCGTCATGTCATGGTCAAAAGAACCGTAAATGAGCGCTGTACTTCTCCTGGTAATGAACTCTCCCTGTTTCCTATTGGTACTGCTGTAGAACCTCCAGAGGTGGCGGCTACCGCTGCAGAACCTCCGGAGGTGTCAGTGGTAACCACACACCAACTCTCGTCCTGCCCTGTCTCGGCTATGGAGGCCGTCTATGAATCCTTGTCCTGCCCTGTCACGGCTATGGAGGCCGGCTTATGAATCCTCGTCCTGCCCTGTAACGGCTATAAAGGCCATCTGTGAACCCTTGCCTTGCTTTGAACTGGCCACGGAGGCCATTAATGAACCTTCTTTTGCCCATGTCACAGCTTATAAACTGTTGTCCTGCTCTGAACCGGCCAAGAAGGCTATCTCTGTACTCTCGCCCCGTTCTGAAACAGCCAATGGTGTCTGATTTAGAACTGTCTGTCTTGAACTTTAAAACCTATAAATGCACCCCATATCTGTCCTATTAACCCTGTCTCTGCCAAAGAAATCATTAATGAACAGTCTGTCTGTCCCCTTCCAGTCAATGAGTTATCCATTTACAGTTTCTGTTACTAGGTCAGAGTATGAATTATCTGTTTACCCAGCTCCAGTCAATGAAATGTCTACCAATTCAGCTTCAGTTAATACAACTAGTTTTGAGCTGTCAGTCTATCCCATCTCAACCCATGAATCTGTTTGTAAACTACCTGCCAGTCCAGTTTCCCTCAATGAATCTGAGTTTGAACTGTCTGTCTTGCCAGGATCTGTTAATGAACTGTCAGTCTGTCCAGTTTCAGTCAAAGAGCATGATTTTGAACTGTCTTCCTGTCCCATTCCAGGCAATGAATCAGAGGTTGGACTGTTTGTTAGCCCAGTTTTCACCAATAAGCTCTATGGTGAATCGACTGTCCCCGCTCAGTTGTAACCAGGGAATCTGTGGATGAACTTCTTGTATTCCCTGCCTCGGTCTTTGAGACCGTAGATGCTATGTCTGTCTCTTGTCTCTCAGTTTTCCCTAGGCTCCAATCTCTGCTGTGGGTTCCTGATCCGTCGTGGTCTTCTTCTGTTTCACTATGGTGCTCTGCTGATCCGTCGTGGTGTTTTCCTGATCCGTCGTGGTGCTCTCCTGCTCTGTCTGCTCCGCCGTGGAGGTCGGCTGTCTCGCTCTGGTGGTCTTCTGCTCCGCTGTGGTGGTCGTCTGCTCCGCTGTGGTGGTCATCTGCTCCGCTGTGGTGGTTTCTTCTGCTCTGGTCTGGTGGTCTCCTGCTCCACCTGCTCTGCTGTGGAGATCTTTGCTCTGCCCTGGTGGGCTCCAGTCCCATCTGCTCCGCCCCGGTGGGCTCCTGTCCCGTCCCGCTCTGCCTCAATCCCCAGTCTCTCCATTTCCGCATGGACCTGTCCCTCTGTCCCTCCCCCTGTTCCGCCTCCACTCCACCGCCCTCCTGGATTGGTTGGGAGCGTCTGGAAGCCGCTCCTTGTGGGGGTGCTATGTCACGAATCCTGACTATGAGCTTCCATTCGCTCACCACCAGAGGTCACCCGCTCACTGCATGGACTCTTGCATTACACTACTGTTGCATGTCACCTAAGACTACATTTCCCATAATCCATTGCACTGACGACACATCTGATTTCACTGATCACTCATCACACATGCTTTATAAGCCTTGAACTTGCTCTCTGTGATCGCCGAGTATTGTTTAGCATATATCCTAGCGATAGATTCTCTACGGAGCTCTCTCAGTAGTTATAGTCTTGCCTTGTTAGTTTTTCCTGTGTTTTTATATCTGCCCGTTTTCCTGGATTAACCCTTTGCTTTACCGTTCGGACTGTGTTTGCACCTCGTTTGGATTATTGCTGTGTACCTGGATTATCTCTCTTTGCCCTGCCCCTGTTGGATATTGTTCACTGATCGTCGACCCACGCTTGCCTTAGGACTACTGTGTCTTGCCCTTACCCATACCTGTTTGCCGTTGTTTGACCCTGCCTGTTTATTGACTGTTTCTTAATAAAGCTCAGCAAATGGATCCGCTTGCCTCTTGTCTCATCGGCTCCATAACACAGGCAGCCCTAATTTATTATGTGGAGGGACGACTGGAGATGCCCTTGAAACGGTAAGATTCAGTATGACTACTTGATCACATGCTCAGTATGAACACGCATACAAATTCACAGGCAAATTAAAGGTAAAAAAGGAATTAAAAAAAATGAAAGGTAATTAAACCTACTATCAAGATAAAGTGTCTTAATAAGGTTATGGGCCACCACATGCTTCCAAAACATCTTTACTGCACGTTCTCATTGATTTTCTGGAATTATACTGGGTGAATGTAACCTCAAGCATGTAATATGCAATGAGTCTTCCCTCTAAGAGAGTGCTTTGAAATTTGAATAATTTGTTGCTTTTTCCTATTCATTGCTGTGAAGTGGCTTTAAAGCACCCTGTATTGTATAAAATGCTTTATAAATAAAAGTGATTTAATTAGGTGGACCTAAACTGTACAATTTAGATAAAAGCATGTGGTAAATAAAGAAATGTCAATGTAATTTGTTACCTGTCTGTACTTTTTCATTTGCATGAGAAATATTGATGTAATCCTACTGATGATACAAATGTTTGAATCTGGGAATATATGTACTTATCTTTTTAAAACGGCTAAAGGAAGGACTGGCAGTGTTGGGTGTGCTTAATGCCCTTGAAAAACACACAGCACTTTTGGAGGACCTCTTCTGTGGTGGAACCCCCACCTTATCAGCTGCCTCATTACTGGAGCTCTTCTCAGTGGATTATTCTCCACGAGGAAGCAGTAGAAGGGCTCTGGAGGAGGTAGCAGTTGGCCACTGGCGGGACTGGCTGATCGTTGTTGAAGGCGAGTTGATATAATTGTTAGTGGGATATTATTTTGTAGTTCAATCTATTCACAAGTTATGCTACTAAGCCTGTGATGTATTAGGAATTGCTCAAACCACCTTTTAATCACACACACGATTATCCAGTAGTCTTTTCCTCCCTCTTAAACATGTACAGTACACTGTTGCACCTGTACTACAAACATGAGATTTTCAAATCATTGCATTCTATTTTTACATTTTTCACAGTGTACCATCTTTTATGGAAATGAGGTTTGGATTTTTATGGATGAAATAAATAATCTGCTCTTATAAATTAAGGAAAAGACATGACTCAGACAATATTGTTGCTTCTTTCAAACTGTGTTGTTTATTAATGTCAATAAATTAGAGTGGGCTGCCTTCATTGAAGAAGGCGATTCGCGAGTGGAGAAGAGCGAGACTTATGCTTTCAAAGTGTCTCAGTGAGCGTAGCCTCAGCGACGCACACAAATGCAATGCTGTCAGCGATATGAAATCATTGGTGACAGCATTCTACTCCGATCCACCCAGAAGGATGAAGCCGCTTGGTGTAACGAGGGGCGCTGATCCTTACATGTAAAACACACCGGCAGATCAAAGTGCTGCAGGGAGAGTGAGCATGCAGGCTCTGAGCCGGCATGGGATCATTTAAACCCAGTTGCTCAGTCCCGTAACTCCATTGTTTCTTTCTCCGAGCTCGCTGAGAGAAGAGAAACGGGAGAGCGGGGCTGCCTTCATTGAAGGCGATAAGCGAGCAGAGAAGAGCGAGACTCATGCTCTGAGTAAGAACATTCCGTCTCAGTGAGCGCGTGGCTCTGCCCAGACAATCGACACACTCACTGCCCTTCTGAGCCACACTCGCGGCGCAACATTTGAAACGATGTCGCTAGGAAATTTGCTCTTTTAAGTGCATGGCCACAGGGGAAGGCTTACCGCTTCTTCCACTGCTGGGGCTTCTTCTACAGCGAGCTGCAGGCTGACGCACCGTTCACACCACCAGCGACACACCGCGACAGAGCGATATGATCCCATTCATTTCCAAAGGAGAGTTGGCGCTTCTGGCGACACGAGCGACAGTGACCATTGGCGACGGAATGTGGAACAGTTCACTCTCACGTCTCAATGTTAGCTGTAAAAATTGTTGCCTGCTGAAATTGAAATATATATACATCTTCATGACTAGAGAGACACAGGTGAGTTTCTCTTTACTACATGTTAGGTTTCTCTATAGATGTGAGGTAACGTTAATCCTGTCAGATCGTCCATCCGAGCGTAGGGTCGGCCAATTTGATTTTGTCCGTTAAAATTAACTTATTTAATTAACAATCATGGTCCTGCACACAGTGAGTGACCTTACATATGCAGGTAAAATCGGATTTCTCCAGTCATTGTTAAAAAAAACAAGCTAACAAACTTCTTAGCTAGCGTTAGTGAAGCAGTCAGTGGAATCTTTCTGCCTCCAGCTAAGCTCCGCCCACAGAAAATGTCACAATGTTTACTAACAGAAAAAGGGTCTATAGAGAATTTCCCTTTATAGTTGTAGAATAGTGATACAGAGTTGTTCCCATACGGAAATGTAATAAGACATATATGTCCCTATATCAGTAGTGATGTTGTCATATATGTTACATATAAGGCAATATATTTATCACATATCCATCTTCGATATATGTATGTATATGTTTATAACACAAAATTTGTATATAAACATATTTAAAGTATGTATATGGTTAATTTTTATATGGTATTGCATGTTATGACCATATGTTAACAATATATATAAAAATGGTATATTGTATTATACGATATGATCATATATGTTAACAAAATATATCAATTTTATATGGTACTATATGTTTTGACCATTTGTTAACAATATATATTGAATTTATATATGCAAGTTTATTAGCCATATACAGGTGCATCTCAATAAATTAGAATGTTGTGGAAAAGTTCATTTATTTCAGTAATTCAACTCAAATTGTGAGACTTGTGTTTTAAATAAATTCAATGCACACAGACTGAAGTAGTTTAAGTCTTTGGTTCTTTTAATTGTGATGATTTAGACTCACATTTAACAAAAACCCACCAATTTACTATCTCAACAAATTAGAATACTTCATAAGACCAATAAAAAAAACATTTTTAGTGAATTGTTGGCCTTCTGGAAAGTATGTTAATTTACTGTATATGTACTCAATACTTGGTAGGGGCTCCTTTTGCTTTAATTACTGCCTCAATTCGGCGTGGCATGGAGGTGATCAGTTTGCGGCTCTGCTGAGGTGGTATGGAAGCCCAGGTTTCTTTGACAGTGGCCTTCAGCTCATCTGCATTGTTGGGTCTGGTGTCTCTCATCTTCCTCTTGACAATACCAGGTCAGGCGAGTTTGCTGGCCAATCAAGCACAGTAACACCATGGCCATTGAACCAGCTTTTGGTACCTTTGGCAGTGTGGGCAGGTGCCAAGTCCTGCTGGAAAATGAAATCAGCATCTCCATAAAGCTTGTCAGCAGAAGGAAGCATGAAGTGCTCTAAAATTTTCTGGTAGATGGCTGCGTTGACTGTGGACTTCAGAAAACACAGTGGACCAACACCAGCAGATGACATGGCAGCCCAAATCATCACTGACTGTGGAAACTTCACGTTGGACTTCAAGCAACATGGATTCTGTGCCTCTCCACTCTTCCTCCAGACTCTGGGACCTTGATTTCCAAATGAAATGCAAAACTTACTTTCATCTGAAAAGAGGACTTTGGACCACTGAGCAACAGTCCAATTCTTTTTCTCCACAGCCCAGGTAAGACACCTCTGACGTTGTCTCTGGTTCAGAAGTGGCTTGGTAGCCCTTTTCCTGAAGACGTCTGAGCGTGGTGACTCTTGATGCACTGACTCCAGCTTCAGTCCACTCCTTGTGAAGCTCTCACAAGTGTTTGAATCAGCTTTGCTTGACAGTATTCTCAAGCTTGCAGTCATCCCTGTTGCTTGTGCACCTTTTCCTACCCAAATTCTTCCTTCCAGTCAACTTTGCATTTAATATGCTTTGATACAGCACTCTGTAAACAGCCACACCTTTCAGTAATGACCCTCTGTGACTTACCTTCTTTATGGAGGGTGTCAATGATCATTTTCTGGATCATTGCCAAGTCAGCAGTCTTCTCCATTATTGTGGTTTCAAAGAACAAGAGATACCCGGAATTTATACTGTATGGATGGTCATTAATTGAAACTCAAATGTAAATATTCTAATATTTTGAGATACTGATTTTTGACTTTCATGAGCTGTAAGCTCTAATCATCAAAATTAAAACAAAAAAACTTTTGAAATGTTTTACTTTACATGCAATGAATCTAAAATTATATGAAAGTTTCACTTTTTGAAATAACTTACAAGAAAAAATGAACTTTTTCACAACATTCTAATTCATTGAGATGCACCTGTAAGTTTAGTTTATTGCCCGAGTCATTTGTATCTTTATCCTAGCCTATTTATCTCGTTTATTGTTTGTTCTGCCAGCCCTGAAGTTTAGCCTGCCTTGGATCTCTCTTTAGTCTTGTCATTTTGTACTCTGTTTGCTCCTGCTTGGACTACTGCTCACGTTATCGGATTACCCCTCTTGTCAAGCCCTCTGGATATTGTTCACTGATCAAAGACCCACGCTTGCTCTAGTATTACTCTTGTCTTGCCCATGCCATACCCGTTTGCTGTTGTTTGACCCTGCCTGTGATTTGACTGTTTATTAATAAAAGCTTGCACTTGGATCTACTTGCCTCACGTCTTGTCAGCTCCGTAACAGTGGGTGGGTCTGATTTGAGCCATTTAGATGTGATGCATTTTAGGGCTGCAGAAAATAATATTTGAGAGAATTCAATCTCCTTTCCCTTGTGCCCTCAGATATCACACCTAAAATAGCCACAACTGGATCAAAAGGAATATCAATACAAAATATGTCTCCAAATACTTTATAGATTTCCTCCCAGAATTGTTGTATCTTTGGACTGGACCAAAGGATATGAGAGTTTCCCAACAGATCACCACACTCTCTCCAGCATCTGCTAGATCAAGGGTGCCCAATCCTGCTCCTGGCGATCGACTGTCCTGCAAAGTTCAGCTCCAGCTCTAATGAAACACACCTGCCTTTAATTTTCAAGCGATCCTGAAGACCTTAATTAGTTGCTTCAGGTGTGTTTGATTAGAGTTGGAGATGAACTTTGCAGGACAGTCGATCGCCAGGAGCAGGATTGGGCACCCCTGTGCTAGATGATCCTATTCACATTTTTGCTACAATTTGCGGAGTGCAGAAGTATCTTGTAATGACTTTCCACTTAAAATCTCCATGTGTTTGAGTTACTTTATGGGCCCCAGAACATATATCTATCCAGACTTCTTGTGTAATATATACCTGCATTTCAGCCTCCCATCGTTCTTTGTATGCAAAATAATTATATGGATGAAGTGATGAATGAGTATATACTTTAAAATGTAAAAAAAGAAATAGTCCTTTCCATGTGGTCAATATATACAAACTATTAATTGATTGAATTTACAGAAAAGGTACTACAACGTGATATATATCATTATCTTTGTAGTCTAAAAACAGCTTATATTGAAGCCAATCTGCCAAAACGATGGTTGTGGAATGTACAACTCTATGATGTAATAGTGTGGATAAACTCCGCCTCCACAAAAGAAGATCAATGCCTGCTTCTACATCACTGTCTGTTTAGCCCCGCCCACCAATTCTCACACACACAGTAGGTAAATGACGAGAGCGGCAAACTCAGGTCTACACAAAAACCAAACTATAAACTTTATTTTATTAACTTTATTTTTAATTAATTCCAGACTGCGGCAATAAGAACTTGGTCCTTTGTTCACTTCATTTTATCATGGATTGGTTTATAAACGAGGCACAATTTGATGCAGGATTGTCAGAGAGATTGAAACTAAAAGACGATGCTGTGCTGATTATATTGGATCCGACAGTAATGTCGCAACACACCAGTGTGAGTAACTGTTTTCATTACGTGATCACTATTGCTTTGTCTGTTATTACAGATTGTTTGATATGCACTGAGAATTTAAGTGTTTTTAACCTAAATCACAGCAGCATCCATCTCTGAAGTATGTGCGCTGTCAAACATATACAACTATTAGCCAATCATAGCAGTGGGCATTTACTTGTGAGTCTACAATAAGACACGCTTATTCAAACATTAGCATTCTGATGAGGGGGGTTAAAAACAGGACAGAAAATAGCCTACTACTGCTAAATGGTTTTTTTGTTTTTTGTTGTTGTTGTAAAAATATTTATAACATTATAAGTGAACCTTAGAGAACAGTACAAAATAAAAAAACAAAGGCAGATCATGACCCCTTTAATAAACATAACAAAAATGCCAAGATTTATCCCACAACTATTTACAAAAAACATTACACTGGGATGACGGAGTTGACATGTTAAAGCTGTGACCAAAGATACCTCAGTATTGTTTGTATAAAATATAAAACTTCTAGGACTGTGTGTCCTCCTGTGAGACCCACAATGAGCAGCAAATAGGAAAGGGTTCTTCAGAGTTAAAGTTGCCTGATTCTTGACCTGTGACCAGTCAAATCTGACTCTTGCAGCTTGTGTTGGATGCAGGGTTGTCAAGTATGCATTTTTTTCCCTCCCAGAATTGGGAGGAATTCAACCCCCCCCCCCCATTAAAGGTTTGGAATATTGCATGATTTGCAATTAACTGAAATGCTTGTATTGAAACATTTTGCATTCTACCTATCATGGTAAAACTGTGCTAGATGTTAAGTTTTGTTATGGAGGGCCACAGGAATCAGAATCAGAATCAGCTTTATTCGCCAAGTGTGTGCAAACACACGAGAAATTTGTTGTGGTTTTTAAGAAGCTCTTGGTACATACATACATACATATCTGACATGAGAACAGAACATTTAAATAAGCCTTAATAATAATAATGTGTCTGAATCTGGAACAGAAGATTTATGTACAGATTTGTGCCTTATTTACTCTATATATACAGCTGTATAGAAAATTATGCATACATATTTACATAGTACTAGAGAGAGTAAATAATTTGAGATGGGGGATGGAATTTACAGGCAAGAATTAGGGTTAGAGAATTACAGAACACAGGTAATAATTCCTGTGTTAGTGGTTTAGGCTGGAGATGGCATGGGGGAAAAAACAGTTTTTATGCCTAGATGTTCTAGTGCACAGAGATCTGTAGCGTCTGCCTGAAGGGAGAAGCGCAAACAGGTCGTGTCCAGGGTGAGAGGGGTCTGTGATGATGTTACCTGCCCGTTTCTTCACTCTGGAGTAGTACAAATCCTGAAGGCTGGGCAGGTGCACACCAATGATCCTTTCTGCTGTCCTAACAGTCCGCTGCAGTCTTCTTGTATCTGATTTGCTGGCTGACCCAAACCATACAGTTATAGAAGAGCACAGAACCGACTCAATAACAGCAGAGTAAAACTGTGTCATGAGCGCCTGTGGCAGGTTGAACTTTTTCAGTTGACGAAGAAAGTACTTTCTCTGCTGGGCCTTTTTCACGATGGAGTCGATGTGAGTGTCCCACTTCAGGTCCTGAGAGATGGTGGTTCCCAGGAACCTGAATGACTCCACTGCATTCACAGAGTTGTTCATGGTAGTGAGTGGGGGGAGAGCTGGGGGTTTTCTCCTGAAGTCCACGATCATCTCCACAGTTTTAAGCGTGTTGAGCTCCAGGTTGTTTAGACTGCACCAGACAGCCAGCTCCTTAACCTCCTGTCTGTAAGCAGACTCGTCACCATCCTGGATGAGGCCGATGAGTGTGGTATCGTCTGCAAACTTCAGGAGTTTGACAGAGAAGTCTTTAGAGGTGCAGTCGTTGGTGTAGAGGGAGAAGAGCAGTGGGGAGAGAACACAACCCTGAGGAGCTCCAGTGCTGATGGTGCAGGTGTTGGATGAGAATTTTCCCAGCCTCACAAGCTGCTGCCTGTCTGTCAGGAAGCTGGTGATCCACTGACAGATGGAGGTGGGGACGGAGAGCTGTGTCAGTTTATTCTGAAGGGTGTCCGGGATGATGGTGTTGAAAGCGGAGCTGAAGTCCACAAACAGGATCCTTGCATAAGTCCCTGGTTTGTCCAGATGTTGGAGGATGTAGTGCAATCCCATGTTGACTGCATCATCCACAGACCTGTTTGCTCGGTAAGCAAACTGCAGGGGGTCCAGCAAGGGTCCAGTAATGTCCTTCAGGTGAGCCAACACGAGCCTCTCAAATGACTTCATCACCACAGACGTTAAAGCAACAGGTCTGTAGTCATTAAGTCCTGTGATTTTTGGTTTCTTGGGTACAGGGATGATGGTGGAGCGTTTGAAGCAGGAGGGGACTTCACACAGCTCCAGTGATCTATTGAAGATCAATGTGAAGATGGATGATAGCTGAACAGCACAGGCTTTGAGGCAGGCTGGAGAGACACCGTCTGGGCCTTTGGCTTTCCTTATCTTCTGTCTCCTGAAGACTTTGCTTACATCTTCGTCTCAGATCTTGATTACAGGCTGAGAAACAGTAGGGGGGGAGGGAGGGGAAGGGTGTTGATGGCTGTGTTGTGGGATGGTCAGAGTGGGTGTGGGGTGTCAGACCAGGCTTTTGTTTTTGAAACCTACAGTAAAAATTGTTCAGGTCTTCAGTCAGTTGTTGATTGGCCTCAGTGCTGGGGGAGGGGTCTTGTAGCTGGTAATGGCTTTCAGGCCTTTCCACACTGATGTAGAGTCGTTACTGGAAAGCTGTTTTTTTAGCTTTCCAGCGTAGTTCTTTCCAACGTAGTTCTTCAGCGTAGGAAGCCTTCATCATCAACGTTCATAACAGTGACTGTAAATAAGGTTGAATGCAACATGTTTTGATAATACAGCACAATATATTATCTAGATATGTCAAACAATAAGGCAGTGTTATTGTTCTTGTGCATGCTGCACAACAGTGTGTTTCTCCGCTCAAGAAATTCCTGTTTTGCCATTTAGGCAGCATTTCACATATTACTTTAATTGTTAGTTATTTTCGGTACAACATGTATATTTAAATATATATTTCACCACTGAATACTTCTAATATGCAAATATATCTCTGTTTTCTGTATGTAAACTTCTATGCCCTATACAGGGCTTTTATTTTGGTCTGGCGATGTGACGTCATAAGGCTGCTCCGTGTCTGTGATTTGGCTGAAAAGAAAGGTTTGTGTCTAGTGTTTAAATCGATAAAAAGCATTTACTGTATAGTCTTTACAAGCGAAGCAAAATTAATTAAATATTATTGGATGTAATGTTGTAATGCTTTATCTTGCTTATCTTTGTATACGATATTTTTGAGCACATCAACACATGAGTAACAGAAAAGGCACGTCTCATTTTGCTCCCTATGTCTTGAATCATTTTGTCATAAACATAAATTCGGTCGCTGGCTAATAGTAATGGAGAAACGTAGTTTAAACTCAAAACCGTGCAAAAATGATCAAACAGTGCCCGAATCGCCGCATGCTGACGTCACATGCTGGTCAAACAGTGTAAATGCAACGAGAACAAACACACACACACACACACACACACACACACACACACACACACACTTGCAACTTTTACAAAGTAATCACAAATGTTTTCATGAATGTCTAATCGTTTAAATGTGATCTACATGTAATTAAATACCAAATCAAATACCACACCATGTACTTTAATTATAAACTGTGTTCTTTTATTCATTTTGTGTGTGTGTGTGTGTGTGTGTGTGTGTGTGTGTGTGTGTGTGTTTGTCTAATCAGGTTATTGTTAAGTCCATTAACTCTGACTCACAAACCTTACAACTGCACTGACTACTGAACTAGGGAGCTGATTGAGACGTACCCAGAGATTTAGTTTGGATCATTTTATGCATTTATTTTTTCTTTGTGTTAATTATTCTCATCTTAAACAGGACAAAGTGTCCAGTCACACAGAAAAAAAACCCAGTGGACCAACTAAGATGGCGTTTATTAAACTAGAGCATGAAGACATGAAGATTGAAGAAGCATTCAGAGTCAAACATGAAGATACTGAGGAACAAACAGGTTAGTTTTCATTCTCAAAGCTGAATTTACTAATTTGTGACCTGTGTTGGCAAAAATGAGTCACCATGAGCACATTCTCAATTAAAAGACCTTCCAAGTGATGTATGATTTGTTGGAATCGGATGAAAAATGACTGAGCTCCTGTTTGAAGTCGACAGAGTCAGCAAACTCAATTTTGAGAAAAATCGAGTTGAAGTTTTCTGAAGGTTTCAAAGCAAAATCACCAGCATCATTGCATCTTTTCTTAACAATAATTACTATAGAAATGCTATTATTATAGCTATTTTTATTTTATCTTCATTATTATAAATAAGAACATTAAAAAGCAGCAGAACAAATATAAGAAAGAAACAAATAATGCATTCTTTTTCATTTTACATTTAAACAAAAGCATTCAAGTAAGAAAAAAATCAAATGTCAAAATCCCCTTAGTGAATTACAAATAAATTGATTATTAAAACTTCAAAAGCAGTTCAATCAAGAGCAGTGAGTGGTTCCCTCCTTTCTTTTATTGTTTGATTAACATTAATAAGACAGACAGCCTGTGTGGGTGGTTGATATTTAAGCCTGAAAAGGTTTTTTTATTTTTATTTTTATGTAATGCATTAAAAATATAGCGTTGTGCTGTACTGACTCTTGAATTTCCAAAATATGTGGTATTTTAGATTTTGTATTGAAAATTGATTTATTCACCAATGTGTTGCATTCATGCATAAAATTGTCATATGGTGTGACACAAAAGTTTTTCTATAGCCTATAAAATTAAAATGGGATATAGGCCTACTCTCCCTAAGTAACTAACTTCACCATAAATATTTATCATTACTATCTTTGTTGGAATAATGGCTCTCTAACCATTAGGCCAGGGGCAGCCGTGGCCTAATGGTTAGAGAGTTGGACTTGTAACCCAAAGGTTGCAGGTTCGATTCCCAGGTCCGGCAGGGATTGTCGGTGGGGGGAGTGAATAATCAGCGCTCTCTCCACCTTCAATACCACGACTGAGGTGAGACCCTTGAGCAAGGCACCGATCCCCCAACTGCTCCCCGGGCGCCGCAACATGGCTGCCCACTGCTCCGGGTGTGTGTTCACTGCTGTGAGTGTGCACTTGGATGGGTTAAATGCAGAGGACAAATTCTGAGTATGGGTCACCATACTTGGCCACACACCACTTCCCTTTCCCTTTCCCCTTTGTTCTTACTAACTTTTTTTTTTTGTATTATTTTTCTAAATCATCATGCAAAGTAAGAGTGCTTTCACATTTGGTTCGATTGCCTGGTCCGAACCCGAGTTCGTTTGCTCCCCCCTGCCCCCGCTGGACTGTTCATATTATTTTATTTGGGTCTGAACCGTGGTTCGTTTGCGTCATCAAGCCAGCAGCTGCTTAGTAATGACGGCGCGGGAGAATGCGGCAAAAGATTGCTCTCTGCACTTTTATATATTTACGTTTTTGAACCGTTTGTTTTGTTTACAAAGCTTCAGTGCATAAAGCACTTACGTCTGTCTTACGAATGTGCTGCAAATGCTCTAAAGAACGCTAAAGGCGAACAGAAATGAGACATACAGCTTTCTGCTTGCAGCACGTCAGTCACGCTCATCAGGAAAGTGAGTGAAACACACAAACACACATTTTTATCAAATAATACGGCATTAATAGCGGTTCACTTCCGTGATTTGGTACGATTGTGTTCACATCAGCAGCGAACCGTACTGGAGTTCACATGAACCGAACCCCAGACCACCCTTTTTAAGCAGACATGGGTCTGGTTCACAGGTGCGCACCCGAGGTCAGAAGACAGCGTTCACATCATCCAAACGAACCGAACTCTGACGTCAATCAAACCCGGGTGCGCACCAAAAGTGCTAGTGTGAAAGCACCCCAAGACATCTCTCCTCAGCCTTTCCAGATATTTTAGATTAATTCTGACAAACCCTGTTATAAATCTAACAAAATGCTTGTGACTCTTGCTGATGCTATTTCCCTTTTGTTCCATTTAATTTTTATGATTTATAGCCAAAAAAAGCCTTTTTATTGTCACAATTCTGGTTGTCGCACCAAATGATATAGTGTCACACTATATGATGAACAGCACCACACCACAATTTGTCAATGCAAAAAGTGTATTTTATATGCATTAAACATTCAATGAATTCAGTTAACGTTAATACGACTAAAAACCATCAAACATACTAACATTGTTTTAAAACTTTTAGTTTAGTTCATTTGAGTTTTCCCTCTTTTTCTCATTTTCCTTTGCTTTTAAATAGCTTGTAAAAGCACCGTGCGCATTTAGCATCATAGCGAATTAGCGTCAATTCAGCATTGATTATAAAATACGTCAAACTCACTTAGCCTATGTATAGGATATATCATAGAATTTTTATTAACGAAATGAAAAAAAAACAAAACATGCTATACGCTTAATATAAATAACAAATAACTAACACGGAGATTAAATGAGTATAGGCTACAAAAATGAAAATCAGCAAACACTGGGGAACCAATAATTTAGAAACGCAAAACGAATAAGAAAGCTTGGAGGCACTGCATAAACCTTGATGTAGGGGCTGAACGACTTTACATTTTTTGAAGTCGACTTTTATGTGATTAAAGTCGAGTCGACGTCGACTAGTTGCTGGTGACGTCATCAATAAAACACAAGATGCAAATGTTTTGCAACATGCCACAATTTGCAATTTATTTGCAGGAAAAAGATATACAAATGCTGTCAGACAGCTCATAACACGTTGCAAAAACAATGCAACACTAGCACTGACTAATTTTAGTGCATAACAAATGCATAGTCAACACACTGAACACTGCACGATTCACTAACAATGCAACAATAACACTGACTAATTTTAGTGCAAAACAAATGCACAGTCAACACATTGAACACTGCACGTTCCACTAAGAATGTAACAATAAATAATTTTAGTGCAAAAGCAGTGGTGCAACGGATCACAAAACTCACGGTTCGGATCATACTACGGATTTTGAGTCACGGATCGGATCATTTTTCGGATCAGCAAAAAAAAGTTGTGTAAACTACTAGCTGTACTACTAAAGTCAGTAATAAACCAAGAACAATTACACAAATTAATTAGATTTTCAACCAATAGATAGATTTCCAGACTACAACATAAAATTATAAATAAAGACAGTAACAGTAGTATTCAGGTGCAGAAATGTAAAAATTAAATGTAAAACACAATAATGCTTACTGCATAAGTTAAATACAGATGATTAGCAGACAGAAGCAGGTGTTATAGGCTGCTGTCTCTTTAAGACTAAATGCACAGACCAAATACTGACACACATCCGGTTTCTTTCTCGGCTGTATACGTTCACTTAAGACATAACTGACTGTGTTTACCAGAATACTTGCCAAAACGGGTATTTTAACATAACTTTGTGTGTGTGTGTATGTATCCATCCGCTGAGGCGTTGTCTGAAACGCGGTATCTAAATCACGCCTCTTTCTCACGCTCTCTCTCTGCGTGTGTGCGCTTCAGTGTGTGCGGCAGCGGCTGAGCGCAGAAAACGGAGCGCGTGCAAATGATAAACTTTCACTCTATGGTGGTTAAACTTATCAGTTAATCTGCGAATCACATGCGTGCCGAACCGTGGGGACTGGTCCGTACGGATCATCTACGATCCGTTGCACCCCTATGCAAAAGTAATGCATACAGTCGTCAGCATATAGAACACTGATTCATATCAAGTGATTTCATAACAACAACTCACGAAAGACAAAGGCTATAAGCCTACTCACTGTCCTGCTCAGTCACATCTTTTACTTTTTGATCTTGGTTTGCGTGCAAGAAAATGAGTGCATCGACATGTGCTGGATGCAGGCTTGTACACTGTCGGGTAATCGTATTCCCAGCCAGTGAAAAAATTATCTCGCTTGGGTTGCTGGTAGCTGGAACAGCCAAGTAGCTTTTGCTAAGTTTTGCCAAACGGGGAAAATTGTCCTGGTTGGGGGCCCACCATTCCAAGGGGTTCGCTATGGTGGGAATATGTGGTGTTGAGAAATAGTCACGTATTTCCTCAGCTGCTGTGGTGTGTCCCGTTTTCCTCCCGCTACGATAGTGCGGCCCAAAAAGCTGCTCAAAATCTTGCTCAAGTCGGGCCTTTTTCCTGGTTACTGGCTTATCTTGGTTATCAGCTGTCCCCTCACTGCGTTCATCTTCACCAAGTTCACCTGGGATGATATTTACACAAGCTATAAAGTTTGCCACACCTGCGCGTTACGGTTCATTCACAAAATGTGTCAGCGTCAATGCTTCGCAGAGGACAACAGCCAATCACATTACTTTTCCAGTGTTGTGTGAATGTGATTTGGCTTGCATCTGCTCTAGGGTATTTGCATGGGGCGATCTAACTGGCTGATACCCCGCGTGACGATTCAAAGTTCACTCAAAGTTTGTGTGAAGTTTTGACGCTGACATAAGAATAATAACATTTTAAATTAATTTCTAGTGTTAAATTCAATAATGCGAGGGCAGTTTCATTCAGCGAACTTACCTTCTGCTGCAGGCGGCTCTTCCTCACACTGAATCAGGCCATTCAGGTGGCTGTAGGTGGCATCTCTTTGACTCTCTGGGATGAAATGAAGTTGTTTGAACTGGGGATCAACCTTTCAGGCCACGGTGGGGATGGATTGCGTCAGATCGCCAAAGTCCAGTTTGAACCGTTTTTCCAACTGCTGTTGAACCGTGTTCTTAAAGACACAGCTGTCAAATCAGATGCTTCGACGCGCTGGTCAGGTTGAAAAGGACTGGAAAGATGAAAGACAGTCCTACATGCAACTCACCACACATTATTTCGGTGGCCTTGGCCAAAGGTTGCAGAACTGGAATCAGCTGTTCCAGCAGCTCCCACTTTGATGCTCTCATGGCGAGTGACTTTTGGACGGATGGCTTGGTTACCGTTTCATCTGCGAACACAGACTGCACCGCAATCCTTTGCTCGAACAGCCGT
Organism: Aspiorhynchus laticeps; assembly: GCA_023376895.1. Taxonomy (NCBI): domain Eukaryota; kingdom Metazoa; phylum Chordata; class Actinopteri; order Cypriniformes; family Cyprinidae; genus Aspiorhynchus; species Aspiorhynchus laticeps. The sequence goes on from JALXFT010000356.1 coordinate 96,273, forward strand.
TGCAACATTACGTATGTGGAATTCCACCGGACCGCACAGTCATTCTGCAGTTTTTTTTTTTGGCTCTTATGACAAGTTGATCCTGCCGTCTCTTCAAGGCACAAGTGGCCACCGCTGAGTGGCGAAAGTAGCTGACAACTCTTCTTGCTGCATCAATAAACTTAGCAACGTCAGGTAAGACTAAGCCACTTTTTATTGCCAGCTGTAGTGTGTGCCCGGTGCAACCCAGATCATTGGGGAAACAGTTCACATAGCTCCATGGCTAAGTTCATTCTACTGGCATTATTTTAACCGTTCATTTCAGCTTCACCATCTTTATAATAGTATCCTGTGTTGAAGTTACAATATGCAGGTTGTGGCCTAGACTTCCCTATAGTAGGTGTCTGTTCTGTAGGGGTGGGAATCACCAGAGGCCCCACGATACGATATTATCACGATACTTGTGTCACGATACAATATTATTGCGATTTTAAATATAATGTGATATACTGCAATATGTTGCAATTTATTACCTTTTTCCAACTTCAAATTATGTCCCCAAAGGAAAACTTTGGCAACATCTGTTTTAACTAAAAAGAAACATTCTTCATAAATGTTGTATGCACCTGAGAAACTAAACTATTTGTATTACCGTCTTATCTAGTCCACCTTAATTAAATGTAAACAGGTATGCACTGCTGTGCTACTACAGGTATTTTGAACAATGCAGCTTGAACTTGTACAAAAAAAGTTGTGCAGACCCTTCAGCAATTGGGCATTTGAAAGTAAATTACTGTTACATATAAAATAAATAAAACAGTCTTACATCTGATTTAAACGAGGATGGCTTTCATGAAAACTTTCCGCGATGCCGCCATCTTTATTTTACTAACTTACTGCATGAAGATAACCCAGCTGTCCTCACAAGAAAAAAAGCTCAACACCACCATCTAGTGGATTGTAAAGAAATTGATTTTATTATTCTACCAAATAGTGTAATAAAAGATCGATACTTGGCGTCCGTGTATCGATACAGTATTTCCGTGGAAATCTATTTTTCCCCCACCCCTACTGTTCTGTGTGAACTGTCATGATCTCTATTTTTTCCTCCTTTCCCTCAGGACCTCCTCTCTCCTTGCATGGTCAGAGGAATACATTTATTATATGGGTGATTTAATGTTCACCATTAAATTCTATCAGTATGTTTTGAATAATTATTTATCATTAAAAAAGGTGTATGTAATTTTGTGACAAATGTATCATATGGTGTGACTTCAAATGGTCACACCATATGAAGTTTTGTTGAGTTAAAGGTGCAGTAGGAGATCTTGGAAAATGCTAACTTTAGCCTGATAGCACTGAAAGCGAACGTCCCACCCTCCCTGCAAATCGCCATCCAAAGCCACGCCCCCTTTACGCATGAACGCACACAGACCATAGGACCAGAGAAAACATTACTAAAATACATCCATGTCATTCACCGGTGAGAGAACTTTATAGTACAGTTAGTAAAAGTACTACAATACCAGGAAGGAAGGTCAGGTTGTTGATGTTTCCTACCGTTCTCGCTCTGTCTGCATAGCGTACGTGACCGCGCTGATGACGTATCCTGTCTGCGCGAACTAGGTGCGCAGAGGTATGCAAATACATATGTTGACAGGCAGGTAGGAAAGTCAATGAGCGTTTTGATTGGACGAACATTTCTTGGTCCTACGCCTTCCACAGAATATATAAATACATTTAGACCACTAAACTTAATGATTGCTATTGGGATGTGAAGAGACTTTCAACCAGCATAACAAAAAAATTTAAAATCTGAAGACAATCACCTATTGCACCTTTAAGGTAATCTCTTGGTTAACTAAAAACAGCTAGCTTATTCTTGGCATGTAAATTGCCACATGTCAGCAATTATTTAAAAAAAATTAAGTAAAATTTGTAAAAAAAAAAAAAAAAAAAAACATTTTTTATGTAAATGTCACACCGTGAGGCACAAAACATTGACCACTAGTGAGTATATTAGAAACAAAGCTTTTTAATTAAAAATGTAAAAGTCAAAACTCACCTCTTTGACCTTCCAAACCATTCCAGAGATGACACTGCGACTTCCTGGTTGAGTGTGGACCTCTTCATCATAATGATGTCCAAATTATTGACCGTTCAAAATCATTCATTCATATGACGCCCATTTTATGAACAAAATGTATTTAGCCAGAACTTGCTTTAAAATCATGCACAGACATAAACACATTCTGTGTCCATTAAAAATGCCAATTCTGTTACTTGAACTGTAAATCTATCAATTATATGCCCGGACAGTTACACCATATGACAATTTGGATTTTTTTTTTTTGTCTAAATTTGGACCATTTAGCTATGGTATGCTGTAATAATATCTTAATTAAGATATATATATTTTTAACAAATACCCATTTTTATTAGTGTATGACATCATGGACAGGTAGAATTGTATGTCACGTCATCCACCCATATATTATGACATACTGCAATGCATGGATCTAAATATAATGTTACACTTCAGATGTTTTTCCCCAAGAGTTGCCCAAACGTTCACTTAAGACATAACATATTATGTTTGCGTTAAGAGTGGGACAAAATATCGATATGGCGATATATCGTTGTCCTTCTCCATGCAATACGAAAATCAATACACTGGCGCCAAATATAGATATTTTAATTAATACAATAAGGAGCTCTAAATAGATTTCTCTGCTCCCAGTGTCTAAAAATGCGTCGAAATCGCAGCCATGCTGTCGTCTTTATGCGGGCGCTGCGGATGGCAGTCAGCATGAGAAGTGAGCGGAGATGAGGTACTCCTCAGAAAACGTATAAATAAAGATAATTTTAGCTGTTTAATTACTATTTGGAGCATTGGGATCGCTAGACGAGGGCTTAATGAACTAATTTTTGTATAAACCTCAAATTCAACTAAAATTTAAATTTTTCACTTATTTTTTTGTCTGTTGCTCAAAATAAGCCCATGCGCATTCCGACTCATTTTACCAGCATGGGTCACATTTCATCCTTATTAAAACTTCCAGCAATACAGAAATGAATTATATTTTTGAAGAATTTCACATGAGTGTTGTAATTAATGTGGTTTTATTTGACATGGAGCAGGTTGCCTCATGTGGACAGACCTGTTGAGATCACAGATAAACTGTCTACATTTGCTCTTCATTTAAAGGGCTTTGATGAGCAAGTACAATGGCCAGTAGGCACTAATTTTATAATGAAATGCAACTAAATTATTTTGATTAAATGTTTGTGACTCAAATGGTTCTTTACAGAAAACATCTGTTGTGGCTTTCACATCTTCTCTAAAGCCGAGTTGTAAATGCAGCATCAGAAGTTGATCTCGGACGAGTGCTTCTTCTGGACTACGTTTAGCAGCAATGTACATACTTTATCACAGATTAAGTTGATTAGATGCAATATTTTTCAAATACACAGGTATTTTTCATGAAGCAACAAATGCTTTTCATTCAGTACTTTATGTACTGCTTAATAGGGTGCATGTATGTACACATTTAACACAAGCAGGGCTTGACATTAACACCTGCCAAATGCGGGTGGATTTCAGCTGTGGCGGGTAAAACAGTTACTCCTACTAGCCACTTTGGCAGGTTGAATTTTATATACTGTAACAGAGCTCAACAGTAATGCTTGTCCAGGACAAGCTGATTTTTTGAAGGGGTAAGTGAAAGAAGATAATTTTACTTGCCCGACCAGACAACTAATCTGATTAAAACATCTAATTAGGGAAGCACCAAAATTTTGGCGAGAATGATTCTGATTTTACATTCGGTGTAAACGGCTATTGATAATGGATAATCAGTAACAAGAAGGTCGCGCGCCAGTTGAAGCTCACGCAGCCTGTCTATGTGAGAGAATCTCGTGGAGAAATCAAAACAAATAAACGCAACTGTACACAGAAGAAACATAAAAATGTAACTTGTTTATAACACATAGCCTAGTTAAGCAACATGACACAGCCAAGAGAGGGAAGTTCCCTGAAAACCACGATTGCAAATTTGACATGGTAAAGAGTTCAAATGAGTAGTTAATATAGGCCTACATTTTAGTTCAATATTTTAATTTGATATCCTATTGTCAACGGTGACTGTTTTTGCTCCATTTGGTTAATGAAAATAGTTCTAAACAACGATCACAGCAGAACAGTCGCGCATCTCTGAGCAACACACAGCGGTGTTTCTTTACTGAATGATTTGCGTTTTTGAATTTTGAATCATTTGAGTCAATGATTCAGTGGTCCATTCATAATGACAGGCACTTGCTTCATTCTCGAATGAATCATCTGTCTGAACAAATCGTTTGAAGGCATGCTTCAATGATTCAATCACTTGCTGCCACCTACTGGCGGTTTACTTTTATAGTAGGTTGTCTTTGCATTTTTTTCCCAACATTTCATATTTGTATATTTAAAAAAAAAAAAAAAAAAAAAAAATTAAAACACCATCCTCACAACATTTATGCTTTTATAATTTTACAGTGTAAATGCATTCGTGCTATATTTCAGCTACATTGAACTGTCTGTGTAAATGCATCTGAATGCCGCTCCAGTCACTTCTGTTTCTTCTGCAGTGGAAAGACCTATTTTGTAGATACTGATTTCATATGATTGGTAACAGTCCTATATTGTCTTATTATATTAAGTGAAATTATTAATAAAATGTAAGAATTTGATATGAAAGATGATGCATGCATTTATACGGTTAGGGGGAAATGCCCTTTAAATAGGTCAAAAATGACCTGGGAATCAATTTAAATAAATCTTTGTATGCAGTATTAAGTCTTATAAAACATAATTTCCCAATAACAAAATTGTGGCCAGTTAAGCAGAAAAGTCATTAGATACTGTGCTGCAGGGAAAGCAAAACAGAATTACATGATGAAATCTGTATTTTTATTGCAGTAAAAACTCCTTTCATGTAATCATAATGTTATATTGTGTCATGTTCATGATAATGAAACCCAATTTATTAGTATTTAAATAGGGTTTCATTATCATGAACATGACACATTTAAAGGGTTACTCCATCCTAAAATGAAAATTTTGTCATTAATCACTTACACTTACATTTGAATTTGATGAAGCGACGAGCACACTTTTTCTGCACAAAGAAAACAAAACAACGACTTTATTCAACAATTTGTTGTCTCTGATTCAGCGTAGCGCCAGTTTGGAGAATATCCGCTGGACGCAAGCATCGTACGCTCTTCTTTGTCAGGTGCGCCGCACGGATACGTCTCCTACGTATATTTACGCTTTGATTTGAATGAAAACGGCGCATCCGGTATGCGGCTGACACACAAGAGCGTACGCTTCATTAAATTCAGATTGAACCACTGATGGCAGATGGACTATTCTGACGATGCTTTTCATACTTTTCTGGACCTTGACAGTGCAATTTACTATGCAGTCAATGGGACAGTCACAAACCTCCCTGTTTTCATTCAAAATATCTTAAATTGTGTTCCGAAGATGAAAAAAGCTTTTACGGGTTTGGAACGACATGGGGATAAGTGATTAATGACAATTTTCATTTTGGGGTGGAGTAACCCTTTAAGTGCTTTGATATCTGTTGTCTTGTCATTTAAACAGCTATTAGCTTTTCTTTGTTTTGTTTTTTCACTTTAGATCTAATAGCACTGAAAGAGGAGAAAGTAGTACTTAATGAAAATGAAGAGGAAGATAAATATGAGAATCTTCATGATTTCATAACTGGAGAAAAATCTTGCTCTCAGACTCGAAAGACTTCCACACAAAAAAGAGCTCAAGAGACAGAAACTAGAAGTTTTACTTGCTCTCGGTTTGGAAAGAGTTTCAATCAACAAGGAAACTCTAGAGACCACATGAGAATTCACTCTGGAAAGAAGACTTTCACCTGTGAACAGTGTGGAAAAAGTTTCAATCAAAAAGGAAACTTTAACAAGCACATGAGAGTTCACACTGGAGAGAAGCCTTACACATGCCTTCAGTGTGGACACCGTTTTGCTCAAAAAGTACACCTTACTGCTCACATGAGACTTCACACTGGAGAGAACCTTTACACATGCCCTCAGTGTGGAAAGAGTTATGCTCAACAAGGAAACCTTAAAGTCCACATGAGAATTCACTCTGGAGAGAGCCCTTTTCCCTGCCAACACTGTGAAAAAAGTTTCACTCGTAAAGAAAGTCTTGAGAAGCACATAAGAATTCACACTGGAGAAAAGCCTTTCATATGCCCTCAGTGTGGAAAGAGTTTCACTCTAA
>JALXFT010000357.1:0-44606 GCA_023376895.1 Aspiorhynchus laticeps
TCTTGAGGAACAAGGCCATCATGGAGAGCTTCAGCAAAGGAGGGAGCATCATCGAGCAGAGCTTCGAGGTGAGTTCACTCATGTGATGCTCGGTGTGCAGTTAATCCAAATACAGTTTCTATTTCAGCCTCCAATGATTATGAAAATACAATAATCGAGATGAAACGATTATTCCGTCCCCTTTCCAGCAGTGCGCTTTCGTTCCTCCATAAAAGCACAACTTCACGTGCAAATCATTAAAGGTGCCATAGAATGGAAAACTGTGTTTATCTTGGCATAGTTGAATAATAGGAGTTCTGTACATGACATACAGTGAGCCTCAAACACCATTGTTTCCTCCTCCTTATGTAAATCTCGTGAATAAAAAAGACCACTGAAAAATAGACGAATCAGAACCAGAGCATGTGAGCGGAGCTGAGCGGTGAGAATTCCCGCTCCGCGCTCACGTGGGTGTTCGCTCCCCCGCTCAAAGTCACAGCAGAGCGCTCCGCTCATTTCCGCTCACCTACAATTTCATCCCGCTCCGGTGAAATCGCTCCACGCTCGCTCACATTTAAAATTCCTCTGCATGCCGTTTACACCTGCCGTTTTCAACCGAAGCCTTGGGACACACTGTCTGCGTGGCGGACGTGGAGCGGGTTTGTTGCGTAACTGCAGCGGAAAAATCCGCTTCACTTCTATTCTGTCGCGGGGCCGCGGTTGCGGTGTGTTTGGACCGCGCACCTGATACGCGCATATCCCGCAGGCAGTGTGGCTGCTCTAATCTGTTAACATAGGCGCGGAAAGGAAAATCAACACGCAGCAAACCCGCTCCGCGACGCGTCCGCCACGCAGCCTATATCCTATAAACAACTCACAGCAACATCAGTCAAAATAGAACATGTATTTATATCTCTTTCTCTATGAAATAAAAATCACGGACAGGGTTAAGTAGGCTACATTAAAATATTCGTATGACAAAACTTATTTAATTGATTATTAGCCAATATTTCCTATTTCAACCATATTCAAAATGCTCACGTTTTGCCTCCCCGTGTTCTTCATGTTTCCGCATGATGTGTCTTTTTAGATTAAAATACGAATCCTTACTGAAATCGTATCACCACATTCCTGATCATGTTCAACATCGTTATCATCTATTTTTTTGACAGGAATTGTGCACCTGTATGACCTGTCGGTTTGCTTTTGGAAATATTTCACGAACTCCATCTCTCCTTCACAACGAACGATTTTTGAAGTGTAGGCTGACAGTTTTGTTAATTGTTGAAGGCACAGGTGAATTCTGGGTGGATTTGTGCATGCCGTAGACTCGTGGTGTGAGCGGTATTGGAGCGGAACCGGAGCGAGACAGAGCGATCGCTCCGGCCTTTGGATAAAAACCCGCTCCGCGCTCTGACTATATTTTGCACGCTCCGCTCCGCGCTCGCTCCGCGCTCCGCTCCGCTACGCTCACATGCTCTGATCAGAACATAACACCGACTGTGACGTCACTAATAGTTACGCCCCCAACATTTGCATAAACCCGCCCATGTTCTAGGCCAGCCTCCAGCCGAACCATCAGAAGTTCTGCAGGTATTGTGAAGAAACAAGCGCGGACAACAGAGAAAATGGCAGATCATGGATGAATAATATAACTGCGCGAGAAAGTATTGAAATATATATTTTCAATATATGTGAGCTACTGAAATGAGCCACACTGTGAAACAGCCAATCAGAGCAGAGCTCAACATTGAGCAGCACTGTGAAACAGCCAATCAGCCACATACCTTCTATATAGATATCAGAGAACAATTAAAAATATTGTATCAATGCATTCTATGGCACCTTTAAAATCATGTAACGTGATTTTGCAAAATGGGACGTGCTTGATTTATTGAAGTTGATTAGATTTAATGTTTTTAAAAGCATGAAGGAGAACTTGCGCTGTTCCTCGAGAGGATTTCTGTGGCTCCTCAGAGACGGAGCAGAACACGGACATATAAAGTCATCTTTTAGCGCAAGGTGCGCACCTAAAGGGTCAAATACATGCAAAAATGTGTCAAAATGCATACATTATTAACATAAACCCTCATTAGTTATGTAATAAATACGTGTGTATCTGGATCCGTGCGGCTCTTAAAGTGACAGCAGCCTAATATTCCTGCTGTGCTTAATATTAATCAAACAACAAAAGACAAAGAAAATCACTCACTGCTCTTGACTGAAGAGCTTTTGTAGAAACAAAGAAAGTTTAATTCTTACAGTGAAGACAATGCTGCTTTATTTTACATTTGATTATTAATTTCTGTAGAAGGCTGTTAACTGAATACTTTAGACTTGCATTAGCCTTAAACCCTTCAAGCACAGTTTGTTTCATTTGTGTGTGTGACTCTGCGATTAATTGTTTGACAGCACTAATAATAACGCTTCCTTCAGTGAAAAAGTGTTCTGAATCAGGAGAGAAATCTGCATCAGATCAAAACAGTTCTCTGGATTTTGATGTGAGAGACGACAGCAGATGCTCTTTATCATTGTTATGGATTATGAACTCTATGGTATTTGAGTTAAAAACGTCTTAATGCTGGATTTGTTTCAGCTTTTGTCTTCTCCTGATAGACTGGAGTGGTGTGGATTATTGTGATGAAGCATAAAAGCACAATAAACCTCAGCCTGACCGATTAACTCTCAGATGATGATGGGGTTTAGTTTAATACTGAGCTGAGGTTGATTGTGCGGCGCCCTCTGCTGGTGATGATGTAAACCTGAGAACAAGAGATGTTGCTAATTAATGAGTTTTCAGTATTTTAACCTTTGTTTCTCTGTGCTCTCGCAGCCGGTGAGGCGTCAGTCGCTGACCGCTCCGTCTCCAAACACGATCTCCTGGGAGGAGTACATCACCGCCGAGACGGGAAAGTACGTCAGACCTCTATCACTAGCCCTATTCGGACGGTAATTGTTTCTCAGGGGGACGCGAGTTATTTTCACCATTTACAGTGATTTTATTGCCGTATGAATCCAGAATGTCGGTGATTATCTCCAGTGTTGGGCAGCAACTAGTTACTGTAACTTAGTTACTGTAATAATATTACTTTTGCAATAACTAGTAGTGTAAATAATTACTAATAAGATTTCAGTAATAATATTACAGTTATCATCCATAAAACAGCTTAGTTACTTTTGATCCTCGACCCGCTGATTTAAAATATAACAATTAAATAATTCATAGATTTATTTTCATAATTTTCACGACTCATGCATGTGATGTCCCAAGCTTGGAATATAGAAAAGCTTACATTCAGCAGATATAAATATTCATTATATTGATTTTGTCAAGAAAAAAGATGATCTGAACACTGTTGTGTATTACTGTACTCTGCATCTGATCAGCATTATATTACTATTATTAAACATCTTTTTGGAAAATTAAACAGTTTCTTACAAACTTATGTGATTTGATAAAATACATAATGAAATATAATCATATATGTGTAACGGAGAAATTACAATTAGCTTCAAGCTACACATTAATGAGATTAATACAACACTTCTACTTGAATGTCACTGTTAATTATTGAGTGTTTGTAATAACTAATAATGTGGATTTTGGTCAAATGATGAAGCAGAAATATGTTATTAGTAACATTTATGTGGAAGATACACAGTTACAACTTCTGTGTGGCGTGAAGAAACAATGTAACTAATTACTGCTGCTGGAAAGTAACAATATTACTTTTGAAAGGAGTAATTAGTAATGAGTAATATATCACATTCTTTGAGTAACGAGCCCAACACTGATTATCTCTCACCACCCGTGTAAAAATCCCCCGCCGAATAACCTACTGTTTTTTGACAAACACCAAAATCATGTGGTAATTTAATTGCAATCCGAATCCACATCAAAATGCAATGTTTAATACCTTTTTGACCACCGCCAAACACCGTTGTGCTTCGATGTAATTTGCATGCATATTTATTAATGCTGGAAAGTATTTAAAAGAGCAATACTTCATAACTGCTCCATAACTGTGGAAGCAGAAAGAGAAGAAAACCACGCAAACATTCGAAATAGGTCTTTATTATGACAGCAGCAGGTATGCAATACAATTTTAAAATGTGTATTATATACAGTTATATATACCCTGATAGCATGCATACATCACGGAGACGTCTATTTGACGTCTGCAAGACGTATTCTTTAGAGTGTTTGCTCATCTGCAATAACGTCTATAGGACGTTTCATATCAGATGTCAAATAGACGTCTATTAGATGTCTTTAAGATGTTTATGATTTAGATTGTATGTAAAACTGACATCTTACAGATGTTTGTAAACAGCAGATGCTTTCCAGATCAAGAGATCTTTAACAGACATCTTGCAGACGTACATGTGCTATTTGGGTATATATCTATATCGCGTATAGTTATATACAACTATATAATAGTTATAGTGTACATACACTATATTGACAAAAGTATTGGCACCCCCTTCTTTAGAACAGATGCACTTCCAAATCTGTGGCAACAACGATGGGAACATAATTCATGTATTTAAAAATTGTATTTCATCTCTGTAGCAACAGTTTTGTAAGTGTCTAAAATGACTGAACCCATATGTACAAGTCATTGGTGTTTGGTGATGAGTTTTTGTCTCAAGGTCTGCATTTACAGTCACACCAGAGGTGTTAAACTGGGATTAGGACTTGGTTTTATGCAGACCAGTCAAGTTCTTCCACACTGACTCAATCAATCATTTTCTTTTTGAACCTTGTCTTATACACAGAGACATTGTCATGTTAGAATAGAAAAGAGTCCAAACTGTTGCTATAATATTAGAAGCACACAATTTCCTAGAATATCATTATATGCTTTAACATTAAGATTTGTACTCATAGAAATTACTAAAGTAGTCAAACCTGTTCATTAGAAGGGGTGCCAATACTTTTGGCAATATAGTGTATATACACTATAACTATTCTATAGTTGTATATAACTATACGCGATATAGATATATACCCAGATAGCACACGCATGTCTGTAAGATGTCAGTTTTACATACAATCTAAATCATAAAGACATCTAATAGACGTCTATTTGACATCTGATAGGAAACGTCCTATAGACGTTATTGTAGATATAAATGTGCTAGTCTATTTTTAAACAGGAGATTTAGATAGTCAAATAATAAATAGGATTATATATTATAAAATATGCTTGGAATACATTTTACACTCATTTTATTTACGGCAGACAATCATGTGACTGGCCACGTGAGCAGTGAATAAATCACTATCCGGGAATCCATGAGTTTTATGTAAATGTATTTTTACAGACGTCCATATGAGAAACGACTTCCGTCCGAATCAGGCTAAACACAAACACGAGTCAAACGCACTGCTAGAGGCTCATGTCTTGTGTTTGGTCTCTTCTAGGGCTCCTCATCTGGGCCGAGAGCTCGTGTGCAAAGAGAGCAAGAAGAACTTCAAAGCAACTGTAGCCATGAGTCAAGACTTTCCTCTGAGCATCGAGTCGTAAGTGTCCCGCGTTCAGCAGACTCCTGTCCATGTCCATGCGCTGTTTCTGACTGACCACCACTTGTTTTACAGGCTGTTAAATGTTTTGGAGGTCATCGCACCCTTCAAGCACTTTAATAAACTCCAGAGAATTTGTTCAGATGAAGCTTCCGCCTGGATTTCCCGTCAAACTAGGTAAACAGATACATAAACGGCTGAAAACACATCTCTTCCATCTTTATTTGACCCTCTATCACTTGCACTTTCTATTCTATGTACTTGTTTTCTTTGTATGTGTGTGTGTGTGTGGACTGTGTAACTATATAACAGTATATGTATATACAGTTGAAGTCAAAACTTTACATACACCTTTCAGAATTGCAAAATGTTAATTATTTTACCAAATTAAGAGGGATCGTACAAAATGCATGTTATTGTTTATTTAGTACTGACCTGAATAAGATATTTCACATAAAAGATGTTTACATATAACAGAGAAATATGAATTTATAAAAATGACCCGGTTCAAAAGTTTACACACCCTTGATTCTTAACACTGTGTTGTTACCTGAATGATCCACAGCTGTGTTTGTTTAGTGATAGTTGTTCATGAGTCCTTGTTTGTCCTGAACAGTTAAACTGCGCTGTTCTTCAGAAAAATCCTTCAGCTCCCACTAATTCTTTGGTTTTCCAGCCTTTTTGTGTATTTGAACCCTTTCCATCAATGACTGTATGATTTTGAGATGCATCTTTTCACATTGAGGACGACAGAAGGACTCATATGCTAGCTATTACAGAAGTTCAAACACTCACTGATGCTCCAGAAGGATGAAACCATGCATTAAGAGCCGGGGCGTGAAAACTTTTGAACAGAATGAAGATGAGTAAATTTTTCTTGTTTTGCCTAAATATGATATTTTTTCATTTAGTACTGCCCTTCAGAGACTACAGAAGATACTTACAGGTTTCCCAGAAAAAAGTACAATTACCATTAAGTTAAAATTTTACCCCGTTAGATGTTTCCTGAAATTCTTAATAAGTTTTCACCTGCCCCGGCAATGACAAATCATACAGTCATTGTTGGAAAGGGTTCAAATACACAAAAATGCTGGAAAACCAAAGAATTAGTGGGAGCTGAAGGATTTTTCTGAAGAACAGCAGCAGTTTAACTGTTCAGGACAAACAAGGACTCATGAAACAACTATCACTAAACAAACACAGCTGTGGATCATTCAGATAACAACACAGTGTTAAGAATCAAGGGTGTGTAAACTTTTGAACCGGGTCATTTTTATAAATTCAACTCTTATTTTCTCTTGTGGACTATATGTAAACATCTTTTATGTGAAATATCTTATTCAGGTCAGTACTAAATAAACAATAACATGCATTTTGTACGATCCCTTTTATTTTGGTAAAATAATTAACATTTTGCAGATTCTGAAAGGTGTATGTAAACTTTTGACTTCAACTGTATGTATATAAGTGTGTGTGTTTATGTGTGTGTATATATATATATATCAAATGAAAGCTCTTAATGAGCTCTTTCTACTAGCAAAAGTACTGTCATCCATGTTATAAACAATTGAAATCAGTACACAATGTCAGATCAAACAATGGTAAAAAAATTGTTTTGGCTCTCCTGTAAAGTTGGTGAAATGGTGAAACATATATATATATAATATGTGTATATGTGTGTGTAAACTTATAAGCTGTAAAAATATACGGTTAACGAATAAACTGTAAAAAACACAGCACTGCCACTTGATCATTGTGATGCAAAAATAACTAGAATGGCAGTTTTTATTGTTTTATTATAGTTGATGTTGCCTGAAGTGCTTGTTTTGTTCTTCAGGATTTTGTAAAATAATATGAAGATGATTTAATGTAGTGATTTAAAGACGAATGTGGATTCATTTGGAGGCTGCATGAATACGAATCTTGTTGTCGTCCCATAATTACAATAATTCCAAAGTAATGTGTATGTTCTGATGATGATGATGTGCTTCCAGACATCCCTGTTTTCCCCACCATCACTGCCACCGTGACCTTTCAGGAGTTCCGCTACGACGAGTTCAACGACTCCATTTTTACGATTCCCAACGACTACAAAGAAGATCCCAGCCGCTTCCCAGACCTCTGAGCCCCTCCCCTTTCCGCTTAACCCCGCCTCCACCTCCCGAGTCCAGACCATTGCAGATGGACCATACTTGACGTCGTACGAACACAAAGGGATCGTTCTGAAGCGAGTGTGAATGCGAAGCTGCACTACATGACGACGCTCCGGACCGGTACGTTACACGGAGCGTCGCGTCACATCACCAGGAAATACGGCATTATAAATTATTACACAAGCCGAGTTTTCATATATATCTTTGTACAACTGTTGCAAACTTGTATACTTATAAAGGAGACGTGTATATTTAGGAACGAAGCGGAAGGCGTCTGTATATGATTTGAATTGTATGAAACCCATCACAGAATACAATGTCTAAACTGTGTAAATACCACTTACTTCTCCAGTTCATTTGCGTGTTGCATTATGGGAAATGGGCTTCACTGTATGTTTGTTCGGATCATTTGCTTTAGTGGAGGATCGGACCGGATATAGAGACTTTCACCTTGATAGATGGATGTAAATGCATTCAAATTTAAATATGTTTTCCAATGTAGTATAACTGATTGATGTATAACTGACGAGTATGTTTATTGCGATATTAGTGTAAAATGTTTCCGGCGAGTGTTTTATATCCGTGTTTGCTGTGTGCCGAGGGAAAAGGAGTTAATGTCACGTTTGCACCAGCAATATCTCAATATTGGACTTTATGTCTTGTTTAATTTTTGCGTCTCTGAATGGAAACGTGTTGCGACGCTTCCGTGACCCACTACTGGTTAGTGTGGAAACATAAAACCTTTTTTATTTTTTTGTGTGTTATGTTACCAGCTTTTGTCCTGTGTTTCATGTCATTGTTTTTAGAGTTGCTTTATGCTTTATGATTTATGATTTTCTCCCAAATGCATTGAACTCTCGGATGTACAGCAGGAACCTTGTTATGAACCTGCTGCACTTTTACACAACAAATTGTAATTAATAAAATGTCCACGTATCAGTCTTTCGTGAGGATTTGTTTTGGTCAAACTGTCTTTATTAGCAAGATATTAATGCCTTGCATGATATTCGAAAGGATTCAAGCTCACCAGGGTGCTTAACTGTCACTAATATTTTAGTAATCATCATAAATTATATAAATTTGAAAGCTTAAAACCTCAATATTCATTCTGTGAAAACTATTTTGAAATCGGACATTGCGTTACCATGGAAATGGTACTTTAAAATCTTTTGGCGGTCTCCTCCCCCTTAGTGGGCGGAGTCAAGTGTCATATTACACAATGCATTACGGTCTTTTAGAATCAAAACTTTTTATAATCTTGACAAAATACATATCGTCGGAAAGGTCTGACTCTCAGGATTCCATATTTGGTGGTCTTTTTGTGATCGGGAGTAATTTAGACATTTGTGACAGAAGTTTGGAGTTTGCCACAAATCCAAAAGTTTGATGGCACCGGTGGCTGTTCGTGGTATGACGCCATAAATAAAATCTCTCAGGAACCTCAATTTTTTTCAATATCAACTTCAAATTTGGAACATAACTTATTTAGACATAAGGCTTTCAATTTTATATCAAACCTGTTATATAAAATATTTTTTTATAAAATATAAAAATTTAATAATGCGTATTTTCTTTACAGTAAATTTAAACTTCTATATCTTTTGTTACTTTCGTATTTTAAAATAATTCCACTTTTGCAGTAATCTGCCGATTGTCTTCTTTAAAAAGAGTCCAACCTTATGTCTGTATTACAATGAATTATAAGCGTTTAAGTTTGGATCGTGCACTTTCACGTATACGTTCAAAAATGGGGGGGGGGGGTGACAGTTAAGGGGTTAATGGGTTAAAAATAATACAGACAAATTGAGTTTGACAGTGTAAAAAATGTTACTCTGTTAAAATGTACGTACCCTCAGTTAATTTCTAAAAGTTTTATTTATATAATTATATAAGTAACTTTGATACAGTTTGTAAAACAGCATGTTTAAACAATTTTCTCAATGTTCTGATAGTTATAGAAACCCAATATCAATAAAGCTGTTAGCAGTAACTAGTAGTAGGCCTACTAAAATCAGCTTTGACGACAAATTTTCTGAGAAAATTGCTAAAGGAAGGTCGATTTGTTGCTAAAAGTTGCTAAATTATGTTGTGATGTCATTGCGCAATCATGACGCTAAATTGTCGCATCAAATCTCAGCAAAAAAATATTTTCTATATGTTAATTTAGATTTGTTTGTAAAATAATATACATTTATTTTAGTCATTTAGCAGACGCTTTTGTCCAAAGCGACATAATATAATATTAAAATATAAATAACTATTTTTTAATACATTGAATTATTGAACACTTACATTTTTGAATGATTACAATTTTTTTTAATAGCTAGTAAACTAGTAATACTACACATTCTCAACAATTATGCTTTAACAAAGTCCCTTTCAAAGATTTCTTTAGTCTTTGGCTTTAAGCAGTGTATTAATAGTTAGTATGCTACACTATAGTCTGTGAAAATAGGGCACAATCTACTGTTAATATGAAATAATTTTCCGTATTGTTTTTTTACCTGCATTTTAAATAAGCATTGTGTTTTCAGATTACAGGGTTATTATATATAATGTCCTGGAAAATTACTAGTATTTTTCCATTTGTCTTACAGTGTACTAACTGATCAACAATCGCAGGTACAAGCTACTAACGAAGTGTATCATAAATGAACAATTATTCAATTATTATTATTAAATTGAACAATTGCAAATAGCCAATTCACGTGATGTGTGTACTGCGAGGCATCTTTGGTTTCCTCTTTTTGTGTAATTTGGATGGAAAATGTGTGCTTTTTATTGTTTACTTATCAAATAAATTTTTAAAAATAGCTAAATTTGTTGCTAGGTGCTTTTGGAAGAATATGTTGCTAGGGTAGTCTGAAAAGTTGATAAGTTGGCAACACTGCTTGAGAACTATTCTTATTTCGCGGTTTTCTGGAATACTTGATTCTGATTGGTCAGTCGCGAGATTCAGCGGGAAAATATGTTCAAATATTCCCGTCGTCAATAGCAACGCGTCAATCACAACCGTCGCCTCAGAGGACTCAGAGGCGTTATATACAGGTAAAAGTATAACAATTTATACCTAAATCAATATTTCATATGTAGGCCTAATTTAGTGAGTATGTATGCTAATAAGCCAGAGTAATTATCTCAAAATAAGCAAGGTACGTTTATTTATATATATATATAGCACATTTCATACACAAAAATGCAAGTTTTGGCCATTTGTGATCCATATTAAGCACCTGCAGCAATATTTCAATCATAAACAGTGCGACAAAACGTTGTAAAAACACTTAATATATTTAAAACAGTAATATTAAAAGATCAAATTCAGTACTCACCATATTAATGATGCATAGTTTACATAGGCAAGCAGATGATCATGTAATAATAATTGCTTGAGAACTATTCTTATTTCGCGGTTTTCTGGAATACTTGATTCTGATTGGTCAGTCGCGAGATTCAGCGGGAAAATATGTTCAAATATTCCCGTCGTCAATAGCAACGCGTCAAACCGCTGAACAGGACAACCGTCGCCTCAGAAGGCTGAGTATTAATATTATTTTTTGTTGCAGTATTTTGCAGTGCTGATTGTTTTGTATATTGTAATGGACTACTTTTGTCTCACGGCAGCGTTAAGGTAATATACAGGTAAAAGTATAACAATTTAAACCTAAATCGATATTTCATATGTAGGCCTAATTTAGTGAGTTTGTATGCTAATAAGCCTCGTACACTCAGAGTAATTATCTCAAAATAGACAAGGTAAGTTTATTTATATAATAAGCACATTTCATACACAATGGTATTTCAAAGTGCTTTACATAAAAGGAATTAAAATAGATTTAAAATGGAATTAAAACGATAAGAATTAAAAAATGATACATAAAATACAGTGCAATCAGTAAAATGCACAGCTAAACGTGTTTTGAGTCTGGATTTAAATAAATCTTAATACTATTTTACATTTCAGTCTCGATGAATAAATCCATTTAATTCATTAAAATAAATCATACATCTCCAATAAAATAGATTTAAATAGCATAGAATAGCTGTTAGGTTCGAGTCACTTGCCTTGAGTACTAACCATAGTTCCATAAAGATATCGGTTTATTGAATATTATTATAAAAGAATTGTGAAATCCACACAATAACAGCACAGAGGAAACCATTAAATATTCAGAGCCGTTGTCTCTCAATATTAATAACTATCACATTCAAAGCGCCTCGACAGGCCAATCATAATCCATCCTTCTTTAAAGATCTCGAGCATTTAAAGCTACAGAACTACAATCAGTTTGCCAGATTGTAATGGACTTACTTTTGTCGTTTACCGGAGTTAAGTAATATTGGACGGTAACAAAATGGGAGTTATAACAATTAAAACCTCCCAAATCTGATTTTTCTTTATCATGTTAGGCTAATTAGTTCGAGTCAAAGTATCAGTAAATAATGCCTCGTATCATCATCAACTATTTTCCTTAAAAGCAAGGTAAGTTTTTCATATTAAGTTGATTTACACGAAAATTGGATTTCATCAAGCAATGGAATTCAAATGCTTACATAAAAGAATTAAAAAATGTATTTATAACAAGGATTTTTGTCAAAAATCTCAGATTCGTAAATTGGAATTTTTTTAAACGTTGTTTTGATGAGTTAACAGGGAACTCCTTATATGGGCATATTATCCCGAAAATACGCCCTGCACGATCACCGGAAAGCACCAATCTAAACGTTCAATTGAGTGCCTGGACTTGGAAAGAAATCTCTAAAGAATGTGTTAATTTCGTCTCGATGAGGATAAGATACCTTTGTTCATTAAAAAAATACAACCTCGTTACCAGAAAAATGATAAAAATCTTTAAATCCGGGTAGCAATGGAGTGTCTCAAGGTTTGTATGCAACGTTTTATACTAACCATAGGCCCAATATCGACGTGATTTGCAATCGTTTATTATTACTGAAAAGACGTCCCATTGAAGATCCCCTCAGATTAAACAGCAGACGATGAGTGAAACGGCATTAAATAGACGCCGTTTGTCTGGCTCAATGAAATCATATCACATTCAATAGCTCACGCCAATCGAATCCATTCACTTTTATCCAGAAACCTTCAGCTTTAAAGCTACCGCCAACTACAGTAACAACGTTTATGTCCGCCCCGACACGCCTTAACTGGTAGTCGCCAGACAAACCTTAACTCTTTAGTCGCTGACTGATACGAATTTAATTATTTAGTCGACCCAGAGCACAAAAGTCAGTCTATTAGCAATCGCCACAACACACCTACACTTTTAGCCCCGCCTCAAGCACACTTACTTTGTCCGCCTTCACTCTTTACTCCGCCCACACGGCACATCCTTCCAGGAGCTCATTATATGTTCGCATGAAGATATTTGTAAATTTCTTCTTTTACCGTAAATATATAAAACTAAAGACTTTTTGGATAGTAAGCATGCATCTCTCTATAGGTACTTCAATTGAACAGACATTGGTGAAACGGATGCGTAGTCCCTTTACCAACCCTTATTTAGATTTTTAATCGAACCTTCAGAATTTCCATTTTCAAATTATGTCCTAGTCGGGTTACTAAAGGGCATAATTCAATGTGAAAGCTATTATTTATTCAGTTTAAGTGATTGCATGGAAATCCTAAAATAGTTCACTAAAGATTAGACCCAAATCACAAGTGTGTTTCGTGATAGGTGAAACTGCATAGAATTTCTGAAATAACTTAACTTGAATATTGCATGATACCACATTGAAAATCTCTATTAAAAATCAAAATGAATATTTTTGCATCAGAACAAATTAAAACGCAAGATCTCTCAAACTTCCATTATGTGCTAATGTTACTATCGCAAAACGTGATGGTTTTGTTGAATAAGAAAGAAAAGGTAACACTTATTGTTAAATTCGTATATATTATTTTATTTTGTGTTGTCTACAACATTCAATGAATAACACATCGTTTGCATGTCGGGTGTGTGCAGAACGGAGAAATGCCAGCAATCACATGTTCTTCATTTATGAAAAAAAAAGCTTTATTTCGTTCGTGGACATTGCAAACATGACATGTGTTTTCAGAGGTTAAAGATATCGGAAAAATACTTGATTGCACACTTTGGAGAAAGAGTTACTGGACAGTTTAACATGATTCTTCTGTCTCCCTTTAAAAAGACAAACTAATTGCCCAGTTTTGACTACATCTATGAAATTGATTTAACTTAATGCATATTATTATTAAAGGAAAAAAAGGGCACAACCACTGCTTGACAATGGTCTATCAACACATTTTAATCATTTGGCAGTTAAATTTGGTGGTTATTATAACGTCGACAGTAGCGGGTTTGGTAGTTTGGTGAAATATCAACCGATCTGAACACTACAATATACAACGTTCCATCATGTTATGTAGTGAAGCAAACGATGTTAAGACCCTTAATTTGAGCTGATATACTTATAAGTAATTATAAAGTTATATGTGACCTGGATGCCAAAAGAGTATAAAACACAGGTAATTTGTAGAATAGAAACGAATACATTGTATGATTCAAATTGATTTTTCTATTTATGCCAAAAACATAGATATTAAATCTGTTCCAGAAGTCATTTGTAACCATAAATATAGTTAACTTATTCTGACTTGTACTATGCATGCAGAACAACTTAAGTCCGATTTTCTCATTTGTTTCTGCACCCCAGATTCCAGATTCTTCAAATCTGTCCTTCATAGCAGAACCTTTACATCATGGAAAGATTATTTATTCAGATTCGAGATGCATAACATCCAATTCGCTCAAATGCCCTATACTGTTCCTCGTGCTCGCTGTCGTCAGCATATGCTACCTCCTCATCGTTATGTCTCTTGTGTGAACGGCTTCGCATTAGAATTGCAGATATGCCAACTTATTAAATACTTGAATATTTGCTAATTCGCAATTACCGCAAAAATGTCATTAAATTATATTTGTTAATCATTGACAAAGTGGCAATTAATCGTTCAAGATCTGCTCACTTATTATATGCTGCATAATATCCCAAAACTGAATGGATTTTGTTATTGGAATGAATAAAACTGTTAAAATCTCATAAAATACAGTGTTTCACAACCTAACAGCTCTACGCAATGTGTGTAGAAGCAACAAATACACACGAGTTTTATATGAAGTTTTATTTTCAGTTCGTAACATTGCAAACAGACAAGTCATTTTCTAAGTCTATGATGACGGAAAAACACATTGAATGACCTGCGAGAAAGTTACATGACGTTCTGCGAGTTTAAAAGACATATACTAATTCAGGCTAACTATAAAAAAAACAAATGCAACAATTAAAAAAAAAAAAAAACAGCCACTGCTTGACAACGTTATCCAAGCACTTTTAATCAGGGTAATTAGTTTAAATAGAAACCGCAGACATAGCGAATGGTGTATTTTTCAACCGTCTACACTAAATATACATCGTTCCACATCAGCCATGAGAAGAAACGTCTCTAAACCCTTAAGATGAGCATGTACCTGTAAATACAGCAGATTCTGAGGATGCAGGATTTATAAAACAAGAAGGAATGAAGGATACAGACTGATTCAGATCTGAACTATTTATCAACACACTCAACACTGTTTCAGTCGCTCATGTCCATGTCTTCGTCTCGCTGGTCTTCACTGCGTCCGTCCGACTCGCCGCGACCCGCGTCGTCTGCGCTGTCCGCTAGCGGCTCTTTAGCCTGCGGCGACGAGGCGGCGTCCGAGTTCCTCTCGCGCTCTTCCTCGTGCTCGCTGTCGTAGCCTTGCTCCTCCTCATCGTAGTCTCTGGTCACCTGCGGAACAGACACAATTCAGAAGACGGAGAATGCAGATATGCCAACTATTAATCGATTTTCTAATCGCAATTACAGATGCCACAATTATGTAATCATTCAAAGTGGCAATTAATCGTTCAAAGTCTACTTATGTTATCCTGCGTGCTTAAAGGGATAGTTCACTTTGAAATTAAAATGTGGTATCTATCAGCTTACCCAAGGGCATCCAAGATGTAGGTGTCTTTTTTTCTTCAGTAGATCCAATTTTGATGTTTTTAGGTCAAACCGTTCTATCTGTCAGTCATATAATGGCAGGTATAAGTCACTGTCTCTATAAGAGGGAAAAAGAACATGCACAGAGAAATCCAAATTAAACAATTCCCCATCGTAACTACACATTGATGGCCTAAGACACGAAACGAGCGGTTTGTGTGAGAAAACGAACAGTATTTATATCGTTTTTTACCTCTTGTACACAACCATGTCCAAGTGATCTGAGTGCACACACACATCCGGTGTGTGACGTGTGTGTGCGCGTGCTCTGGCTTAGTCTGCGCAAGCGTCGGAAAGCGCCAGAAGTCACGTGCGCATTCAAAGGAGGAAGCGGGCATCTCGGCGGGATGCGTGCGCACACACACATGTCACACACGATGTGTGTGCACTCAGATCACTTGGACATGGTTGTGTACAAGAGGTAAAAAACGATATAAATACTGTTCGGTTTTCTCACACAAACCGCTCGTTTCGTGTCTTAGGCCATCAATGTGTAGTTACGATGGGGAATTGTTTAATTTGGATTTCTCTGTGCATGTTCTTTTTCCCTCTTATAGAGACAGTGACCTATACCTGCCATTATATGACTGACAGACTAGAACGGTTTGACCTAAAAACATCAAAATTGGATATACTGAAGAAAAAAAGACACCTACATCTTGGATGCCCTTGGGGTAAGCTGATAGATACCACATTTTAATTTCAAAGTCAACTATACCTTTAATGCGTGTTTGTTTTCAGGTCTACAGGTTATCTTAAGGGTTTTTCCATTGTTTTAGTTTTAGTATAACATTATAATACCATTCACAGTTTTGCTTTTCTTTATCTTAAAGAATAAAACAATCTGATGTATAATTCACATTTGAGGCTTAATATTATAGAAAAGCAATAAAGTTTTTCAAAAGTTAATATGGTATGCAGTTGCTTCAAACAATGGTATAAACATCGTTTAAATTTTGCTAATCGTAATTAATAATCGCAATTACAATTTTAAGGGAATAATCGACAATTATGATTTTTGTCATAATCGTGCAGCCCTATGCTATAGTAATACTATAAATCTGTGGAAGCATTTGATATCACGCATAAGGCGCCATGATTGGAGTTTGTTTACTACACACTTACTAATGCGCAGGACGACGCTCGCGTGTGTTTTCATCTTCTGCCGTCTCACTATATGATGATATTAACACACGAATATCATCTCCAGCTGCTCTGAGAGTCACTTCATTAGCATTGTACCGTTTAATTTGAGAAAACTACCGTCATAATCACTTACACAGCAGCTGCAGTTATCAGTACAATAACACTCGTCAAAATATCGTCATCGAAAAAATCCCCAAAAATAGAGATTTTTTTCAATATCGCACACCCCTGGTTATAATATTCACCTGTGTTGGACAACAGGTTTATAAACGCTTCCCATTTTAAGTCATTACAAGGAAAGATGTTTGGCATGCATTGCTTTTTCAAATGCAAGTTCGGTATAAAGCGCTCGTTACGTATGAAACGCTTGCATTCAGCGAACACAAATTACTGTTTAAACTAGTTTAGTTAAAGCAGTGCTGACAAACAGCAGAAACACTGCAATGATACAGTCAGAAGGCTTTCAATCTACAAATCACCATCATTTACCATAGATTTACTGTAGTAACAATAACTGCACCATGGTATTGTGGCAGAAATGTGGGATATTTATATTGAATTTTATTATAGGAGTAATGGAATATAATTATAGTATTTTTAGTAATTAAGGTATAGCATGTGTGCATTTATTCTAAATGTATTTAGACTGTTTTTCATACAAATACCTAAACCATATAGTTATATTTTACCATGATATTGAGATGTGCTTATGTGATGTTTTAACTGTGTTTATCTTGATTTAAAATGTATGCTACTATGGAAGACCAATGATTAATAAAAAAATAATAAATAAAAAGTCAGAATAATTCAATTTCACCATATAAAAATGAGGTTGCTACAATTTTTTTACAGATGTTACTGATTTTGATAATGAACATTCACATCTGCATCCTAACTCAAGCTACTATCAAATGTGCATTTCTAAGAGACAAAATTATTATTATTATTAACAGGCAACACAAACCGGTTTCTTGATTTGAAAATCACTCAGAACATGCAGAAACTAAGAATTGTTTTTTTTTATATGAAGATATTTATTTTAAGGAAAATTAATGGTCTAGTTTCATTTGAGCAAAAATCTGGCTTTAAACTTGAAAGAAATAAAGATTTGGCATTTATCATGATAATTATTGATATCGCCTGATTTTTTTTGGGCATATTGCCCAGCCCTACGCAAAAAAAAAAAAAAAGCTCTGATTGGTCAAACTCGTCATCTTTTGTGGTTTGTGTAGTTTAGAGTGACGAATCACAAAAGCACAGGTTTGCAGGTGTGTAGAATATAAAGCACAGTTGTTGACTGGTTAGTGAACAAGACAGTCGTACCTTCACATCTCCCTTCTCGCTGTCGGACTTCCGGTCTCGGTCCTTGTCTTTGTCTTTGTTCTTCTTGCTGGAGGAACGTTCCCTTTTGTCCCGATTTCTGTCCCAATCATCCTTCCGGTCTCGGTCACGGTCTCTCTCACGGTCTTTATCCTTCTTTTTCTCTTTCTTGTGTCTGAGAGAGAGAGAGAGAGAGAGAGAGAGAGAGAGTTTTCAGGTTAAAGCAAGTCTGAGGAAGGAGGCGTGATCGTGTGTGTGAGTGGTGAGAGAGAGAGTGAGTGAGTGAGTGTGTGTGAGTGAGTGTGTGTAGTGAGTGAGTGTGTGTGAGAGAGAGAGTGAGTGATGTGTTGTGAGTGAGTGAGTGTGTGTCGTGAGTGTGAAGATGTGAGTGAGTGAGTAGTGAGAGAGATGAGTGGGTGTGAGTGTGTGTGTGTGTGTGAGAGAGACAGAGAGAGTGAGTGTGAGAGAGTGTGTTGTGAGAGTGTGTGTGAGTGAGAGAGAGACAGAGAGTGAGTGAGTGAGTGAGTGTGAGAGAGAGGAGAGAGTTGAGTGAGTGGTGTGTGTGAGAGAGTAGAGAGTGTGAGAGAGAGTGAGTGTGTGTGGTGGTGAGTGAGTGTGAGAGAGAGATGATGAGGTTGAGAGAAGTGAGTGGAGTGGTGTGTGTGTGAGAGAAGTGAGTGTGTGTGTGTGTGGAGTGAGTGAGTGAGTGAGTGAGTGTGTGTGTGAGTGAGTGTGTTTGTATTGTGTGTGTGAGTGTGTGAGTGTGTGTGTGTGTGGGTGAGTGAGTGAGTGTGTGTCTCTGTATCTGTGTGTGTGTGTGGTCTCTGTATCTGTGTGTGTGTGTGTGTGTGTGTGAGTGAGAGTGTGTGTTACCTGCGAGGAGACGGGGAGCGGGACAGCTTCCTCTTGGGAGATCGTGACTTCTTCGGTGATCGAGACGTGCTGCGACTCCTCCTGTGCCGTTTGCTGGAGGAAGACATTCGCTGGATCAACATGAGCTCTGATCTGATCTAAACCACGGTAATGTACAGCAACTACACTCTTACTTTAAAAGAAGTGCATTTGTGAAAAAACTAAGGTCAGAATGACAAGCCTTTAAGCCAAAAACCAGTCATAAAAATTTAATTATGGACAACTTTTTGGCATTTTCAGGTGAATACATCAAAAGTAGGGCTGTAAAATTAATATGTACTAGTATCTGAATATTAAACCACAAAAAGACTGCTAATGAAATAGAGTCTGAAACTAAAAAAGGTCAAAAACCTTGAAACTGTCAAGTATATTACTATTGTACAATAGCATATACTTCTCGAATGATATGTGTTTTCAGGGCCGATATCGATTATTACAGACCAAGTAGACCGATTACCAATACTTTGAACCGATATACATGTCTGGTGTAAAAATTAAAATTAACAATAACAAGGCCTCTGACAAAAACTGCCTTCCCTGGTGTTGGTTGCACTTCTTACTCTTGTCTTCCTCCGTGCATCCATCTACAATAAGGGTAATATAAAGAGAGAGTTAAAAGTGCCACTGTATGCTTCATAATTAAGTCTATGAATACTGTACTACAGCTTGGGGAAATGCAAATATTTGGCTTCAATAATTTACATGATAGAAATGTATGTGTAATAGCATAATTCTTCATTAAGTCTTTTCTGATGATTAAATCATAACCTACAATAGTAGAGGTGACTATTCAATTCATGTAATGCACATTAATTAACTAACTTAAAGCACAATGTATATAATAAGTGTAATGTAATTGTCTTCATAGCTCCATTGTAGAAGTTGTTAAGCAACTATTTTAATTAAATTATAACACTAATAGCCTGTTATAGACACACTTGGTTCAATAGCCTATTGACAGTAATTTCCATTAGTTAGAATTTACAGTACAGTGCAAATGAAGGCATAAAACATTAATTAATCAAATGAGAGTTAAACTATTTTTTGGCAAACAAAGGGTTACTATTAAAATTAAAACATGGAAGAAATAGCGTATTGCGTGATTATTCTTTTAAACAAAAGTTGTAATTGTTGTAGTAGTAGTCGCTAAATCGAACTTTTATTTTGACGGGTTGCCATGAGGACCTTTTAAGTTTCCATAGCATGCGTGCGTGTGTGTGTGTGTGTGTGTGTGTGTGTGTGTGTAGTAAACAAAACCGCACGTCTGTGCCATTCACATACACCGAAACACGCAGAACTCATATTTAAATAGTCTTTTTGCAGCTTAATATTTACAGATACTAGTCCATA
Source organism: Aspiorhynchus laticeps (assembly GCA_023376895.1). Lineage (NCBI taxonomy): Eukaryota > Metazoa > Chordata > Actinopteri > Cypriniformes > Cyprinidae > Aspiorhynchus > Aspiorhynchus laticeps. The sequence continues at coordinate 20,456 of JALXFT010000357.1, forward strand.
GCGCGAGTCGACTTAAGTGTACTGATCTTTTTTTATTAATTAATCCAAACTTTATCAAATTCCGTGACATTCCGCGTTATACAGTAAATTCCATTATATGACTGGATTCCGCGATTCCATCCGCGGAAATCATAAATCGATAATATTGAGGCGTTTTGCAACTTCAGTGTAGTGGATTGTGATTTATTGGTGAGTTCTGACAGGCTGCATCAGAGCCAAATAGCACGTTTCAAAATTAAATTATTTTATCGGCACATCGGTTCGGAAAATGACCGATACCGATAATCATAAAAATGCTTAATATCGGCGCCGATAATCAGTCGACCCCTACTTCTCAAAGTAAAAAATGAAAACATAAGGAAATCACAATTTTCCTTTTTATGCTTTAATATTCAAATTGGCCAAAAAATGTTTTTATCATAAATCCAAAAATTAAAAAGACAACAGAATTTCTGAAAAACAAAATATATCATAGGGGCCTATTCGCGTAAAAAAAATTATATATTTTTTTTTATTATTAAATTAAATTTAACATTTTAATTAGACCATAATTAGACCCAAAAAATAAAATGAAATCGTAAAATTTGGGAACATAAATGCATTTCATATGGCTCTAAAATGATTTATTAAACTTCTAATAAATTGTTGCATATTTATCATTTTACACCATATCAGCATCAAATGCTATATTTATGGCAAACTCAAAAGTAAAATTTTTAAATAGTGTTAGCAATAATTCAATAAACTGTATAGACTAATACAACTATGTAATTAACAAATTATAGACAATTTTTGGTATGTGATAAAAACTAACGTTTTCTCAGGAGAAACTAATGTAATTCATGTCCATTAATGTTTCTGTGTAAATGTTTTCTAGTATAATTTAAAACAGAACACTAATACAATGTTTTACTGTCAAGGAAGACCATATTTAATTAAACCATATACACATGGATAAATCTTATGTGACCACATATACATCTATACACAGTCTTGTCAATATACGAGTACATTTTGTACGTTTCTTGATTTCAATTAATTAGACGCGTGTTCTGATGCCTAAAATTTAATTGAATCATTAAAACGGAATAAAAACAAACCCCAAACTGATTTACTGTATCTGGACACTCACCGGCTGGAACTGCGGGAGCGTCTGGCGCTGCTGTAGCTCTTGGGAGGAGTTTTTGAGCGTTTTCTGTTCTTGTCTTCCTTCCTCCGATCTCTACATCGGAAACAAACGCAAACATCCAATGAAGCACTGCCGCTCCACAACTAACCCGGAGCATCTCTGCCGTGCTTAGCCCCTTTCATGCTGCACGTTAGGTGTGTTTATCGATAGATTGTTATAATATCTACATCTATGCAGTTCTTTGTCATAAATACAGTTTACAAAAAGTCATGGGAGAGCAATCGGTTTCCAATCTACTGTAAAGTTTTCGCTGCATTCACCACTCATCACACCACAGCTGTTTCCTTCAGCGAAAGCCCTTAACACATATGAACGCATACTTTATAAAACGATCACGTTATTGGCATTTTCATTTTAAAATTTAGCTTTCAATATAGAACATAATATTACAGTGCATGTGGCTACCATACAGTTATGCATAGAAATGATTAAAGACAGTGACAGACAGCACTCAGTCAGTGCACTCATTTTAATTGCATATCAGAGTGATTGACAGATTGAAACGTGTGTGTGTGTGTTTTGTATTAATTAAAAAAAAAAATTTTTATTGTTTGAATTGAATTTATATAGAACCTAATATTATTTATGTTTGTACTTGAGCATAGAAAGAGATTTGTACTAGTAATACAAACAGTAAACATTTTGGTTTGTACAGTAAACAGGTGTGTGTGTGTGTGTGTGTGTGTGTGTGTGTGTGTGTGTGTGTGTGTGTGTGTGAGAGAGATCAGGTAGACTTGTATTTGGCTTATTCAGTACTCGGATGTTATACCCATCTATGCAATACAGTGGAATACTGCAATAAGTTTAGTATACCATCCTACCCTATTAATCAATTTTTTTGTAAATATTTATTTATTTTTTATTATTATACCCTCATTGGGGGCTGAGCCCCCCTAAAATGAAAATCCTAGAATCGCCTCTGGGCGCTATACCGGTATGAACGTGACTACCGGTATTATGCTGTGCCATGATATGGATTTTGCTATACCGTGGATATCGTTACATATTCATGGATTTCATTGGATGGACAGACAAAGATCCCCCCCCCCCGTCATCAGAGAGAGAGAGATGCTCCGCTTGATCGGACATAATTCAGAACCGGATAGTTTTTGCTCCAAACACACGATCGGCTTTTCAGAACTGCACACAAACTGGATTACAATAATTTCCCAAACTGTAATTTGTGTGGTAATATTACTAAGTCTGTAAACGGCCGTTAACACAGAGACGCAGAACACGTACACAAAGAGAGAAAATACTGCAGCAGATCACTGTTCACATGCTCCGAATATAGGAAGACAAATATAAATATGAATTGGGGGCAGGGAGGAAATATAAATGAGTATCTGAAGTAGGGCTGCTCGATTATGACAAAAATCATAATCACGATTATTTTGGTCAATATTGTAATCACGATTATTTAACACTATTATTAGCGGGCCGTATAACCAAAACATGTTTTAATGCAAATCTAAAGTATTCAGTTAACAGCCTACTATAGAAATCGAATAATCAAATGTAAAATAAAACAGCGTAGTCTTCACTGTAAGAATTAAACTTCCTTTGTTTCTTATTAAAGCTAATTAATATTAAGCACACAGTCGGAGCAGGAATATAGCGCGCTGTCACTTTAAGAGCCGCACGGATCTAATTTACTGTTACACGCGTATTTTCAGTATCATCTGTTTACATTCATTTATTACATAACCGACGAGGGTTTACGTGAATAATCACTAAGCGCCACATTTTTGCGTGTATTTGAGCGTTTAGTCGCATACGTTCAGCTAAAGATGACTTCACATGCTCCGTCTCTGAGCGCATACACAGATATCCTCCTGAGGAACAGCACAAGCTCTCTTTAAAACATTAATAAATCTAATCAACTTTAATAACTCAAGCACGTTCGATTTTGCAAAAGTCACGTTACATGATTTTACTGATTTACACGTGAAAATGGGCTTTTATGGAGGAGTGAAAGCGCACTGCTGGAAAGGGGCGGATTAATCGTTTTATCTCGATTATTGTATTTTCATAATCGTTGGAGGCCGAAATCGAAACTGAATTTCGATTAATTGCACAGCCCTAATCTGAAGGGAACTCTCTTCAGAAAACTTTAGATTATTTTTCTCTTACCTCCGTCTGTGTTCATAAGCGCAGATCAGCTTTATTTACCGCGGTAACCAAAGCAACGCTAAACTGAACTCATAAGCGCCCTCTGCTGTCAGAGACTGAATCTGCATCTTCTTTCAGTCCATTTGCTGTTTTGCACACATCTAAAGTCAGACCATTCTATTTATGCCTTAGATGTTGAAAAATGTTTTTTTCTAGTTATACAAGGTTAAAATACATATTTTGTATGCTAAGGTCTACTAAAAAGTGATTCCAATTTTTTTTTTCCTCGTACCGCGATATAATATCGATATCGTCTGGACAGTGGAAAATACCATATGAATTTTAGGTCATATCGCTCACCCCTACTGCACGTTGATCCCGGAAAATTGCCGGAGTGCCTTCTGTGTGAACACAAACACGTCCCGGGATTAATTCCGGGATTGATCCTGGGTTGGGGACCTAGTAACATTGCCGGGTTCAGTCCCGGAACGAGCGCCGTGTGAACAAAAGCCGGATCAATGCCGTAAAGGGTGCGTCGTAGTCAGTGTTGGGCTTGTTACTCAATGTAATATATTACTCTTTACTCGTTCAAAAGTAGTATTGTTACTTTACTTGTTACTTTCTGGCAGCAGTAATTAGTTACATTGTTTCTTCACGCCACACAGAAGTTGTAACTGTGTATCTTCCACATAAATGTTACTAATAACATATTTCTGCCTCATCATTTGACCAAAATCCACATTATTAGTTATTACAAACACTCAATAGTGATTAATAGTGACATTCAAGTAGAAGTGTTGTATTAATCTCATTAATTGTCATGTGTAGCTTGAAGCTAATTGTAATTTCTCCGTTTACCCATATACGATTATATTTCAATTATGCATTTTATCAAATCACATAAGTTTGTAAGAAACTGTTTAATTTTCCTAAAATATGTTTAATTATAGTAATATAATGCTGATCAGAGGGATGTAATGCAGAGTAAAGTAACACACAACAGTGTTCAGATCATCTTTTTTCCAGACAAAATCAATATAATGTAATATTTATATCTGCTGAATGTAAGCTTTTCCATATTCCAAGCTTACCTGCTGCACTGGGGACACTTATTAGTAATTAGTTACAGCAAAAAGTAATATTATTACAGTAACTAAGTTACTAGTAACTAGTTACTGCCCAACACTGGTCGTAGTGATGACGCACTTTATCGTTCGACTGGTTTACCGGGTGTTTTGAAGGCAGATCAACGTTCACACGACGAAAAATATGTAAACTGGAATGAAGCAGCGATCAGGGAGCTCCTCACTATCAGCGCTGAAGCTGAAATCGTTCAGTTTAGTGAAATGGTGCGCGGCGCATTATACACGTCACGTGTCTTTACGGGTTGTGTGTGAACTAGGGCTGGGCGAGAATTCGATTACGATAATTATTGCGATATAATTTCTCGATAAAACGATATGAAGAGTTTGATATAATGTTTATGCGCCAAAAGCGTAACGAAACAGCACGACTCATTTGAATTGCGCCACACGGAGCGTTTATCGCTCGGATCAAAGTTAAACTGCCGCGCGGCGCGAGCTCACTAGAGCAGATGCACTCGGTCACGCGAGCACTAAACAGCGCTGTGAGATCCAGTGTGAAGCGCTTGAATTCAGCGATGAACACAAATGACTGATTTAAACTAGTTTAGAGCCTAACAGGAGAAACACTGTATGCAATGAGACAGTCAGAAGCTTTTCAGTCTACACATCGCCATCATTTACCATGGATTTACTGTAGTAACACTCACTGCACCATGGTATTGTGGCACAAATGTGGGATATTCACACTGAATTTTATTACAGGAGTAATGGTGTATAATTATAATATATGTATTTGTGATTAAGCTATAGCATGTGTGCATTCATACTGAATGTTTTTAGACAGTTTTTCATACAAATAGGCTCCTAAAAACCATAGTTATATTTTTACCATGGTATTGAGGTGCTATATGTGTGGTTTTAACTGTGTTTATCATGATTTAAATGTATGCTACTATGGGATACCAATGCTTAATGAAAAAAACTTGATCAGAATAAATATAACCATATAAAACTGAGGTTGCTACAATTTGTTAAATTAAAAATTAACAAAAATGTACCTCTGCATCCGAACTCAAGCTACTATCAAATGTGCATTTCTAAGAGACAAAAAAGTGATATTATTATTATTAATATTATCAGGCAACCCAAACCCGTTTCTTGATTTGAAACAATATCACTCATTAGAACATGCAACTACTAAGAAATTAATTTTTCTAGTTAGATATTTATTTTAAGGAAAATTAATGGTCTGGTTTCTACAACTTTCACTTTGGAGCAAAAATCTGGGTTTAAACTGGAAAGAAATAAAGATTTGACATTTATCGTGATAATTATCGATATCGACTGATATGAAATAAATTATCGTGATAATTTTTTTGGCCATATCGCCCAGCCCTAATGTGAACGCACGCACAGATTCCGTAAAATCACTGGCAGTGTGAAAGAACCAAAATCAGACCATCCCGGGACAGATTTCCTGTGTATTTTCCGGAATGGCTGTGTGAAAGAGGCTCTTGAGACTCACCTGGACCTGGAGCGTCTGCTGCGGTCCCTGGAGTGAGTCCTCCTCCTCCTGGGGCTCTTGGACCTCCTCTTGCTCCTGGAGCGAGATCTCCGTCTGGAATGACTCTTGGAACGCCTGCGCTCACAGCAAACTCAAATCAGACCGTGACTGTACTAGGGCTGTCATAAAAATTAGAATTTCAAATATGTCGAATTTAAAATAAAAATCCACATTCGAATGCAAAAACATTGCATTTGAATTTTAAAGGAACACCACTTTTTTTTGGAAATAGGCTCATTTTATATCTCCCCAAGAGTTTAACAGTAGAGCTTCTGTTTTTGAATCCATTCAGCCGATGTCTGGCGGTAGCACTTGACTCTTCTGTAGTTACATCATGTGCTAAGACTGACGGAAAATGAAAAGTAGTGATTTTCTAGACCGATATGTCTAGGAACTATACTCTCATTCCGGCGTAATAATCAAGGAGCTTTGCTGCCGTACCATGAGTGCAGCAGATGATATTACACAGCGCCTGAAAGTAGTCCCCAGCTAGGTAACTAGTTATGATCAGAGGTGGAAAGAGTACGAAAATATTTAACTCAAGTATCATTACATTAATGAAACTTTACTTAAGTACAATAAAAGTACCAGTCTAAAAATCTACTCAAGTAAAAGTAAAAAGTAGCTCATTTAAAATTTACTCCGAGTGGGAGAGAGGCAAAACTGGGATAAACCAAGCATGTCAAACTCAGTTCCTGGGGGGCCACAGCCCTGCACTGTTTAGATATAACCCCAATTAAACATCTTATCCAGCTAATCTAATCATTAAGTTCAAATTAAATTGCATTTAAAGCAACACTCAAAACAGCGCGTTTTGGCTCATACCCTAAAAGTGGCAATTTTAATAAGCTATAAAAATTTATCTGTGGGGTATATTAAGCTAAAACTTCACATATACGCTCTGGGGACTTATTTACATCTTGTAAAAAGGAGCATAATAGGTCTCCTTTAATAAACGTGGATTAGTAATAATTTGCTCAATGCGCCCTCTTGTGGCCAAAAGCTTAACTTAAATTATGCCTTTTAAATTCAAATATTGACTCAAATGTAGTTTTTCAGTCATGTTGACTGTACATGGACGTCAGCTCGATGATTGAGACGTCTCCACAAACCTGTGTCTGGAGCGGGACCCGGACCTCCTGCGTCTGGATCTGGACCTGGATCTGGAGCGCTTGCGTTTATCATCCTTCTTACCTGAAGAAGCAAAGTCTTTAGCACACGGTGCTTTCATTCACACAAGCGGATGTGTTTGATCTAGCGCATCAGTCACTCACTTCCGGGCTCGATGGCTGCGGAGATCAGAGATTGTGCCTCTCTCACTCTCTTCATGGCTTCTTCGATCTCTTTACTGGAGCCGTCTGCCTTCAGTCCAGGGGTCAGACTCAGTCCGGCGGCGAGATGATTCAGCCTGAAACGAGATTCGATTACTGACCAGAACTTGATGAGCCTCAGTTAGACGAGTAAGGCGCTATGAGGAATTAATGGGAATGGTTAATTTAAACCATCAAAACGTAATAAATGAAAACAGAAAATTTGGAAAAATAAAACAATTTAAATAAAAAAATAAAATAAAAAAAATCCTGGCCTGATTTCGCAGAGCCCAAGTTTTTTTAAGTTAATAAATTATTAAATACTACAAGTTGCTTAATTCCAATTAATTATACTTTTTATTTTTTAGAAAATAGAACTTATTTCACAGAGCCCTAAAATGTTATTTCATGATTTCAACTAATTATAGATGCTTTTTAATTACTAAAAATGTATTTAACCAATAAAATGGAATCCATAAGTTAAAAGGGGGGAGGGGGGAAAAAATTAATGGAGTTTGGAGGGGAATAAAAGAATTTGGGAAACGAAGCTGATTTCACAAGGCCCTAAAATAGATATTTTTGTTTCATGACTTCAATTAATTACACATGCTTTTTAATTATTATGTTGTATTTGATCAATAAGAAGGAATCCAGAAGCGTCATAAAAACAACAAGGAATAAAAAAATAAAAAAAAGTTAGACGAGTATGGTTTGTGCGATGAGGAATTTCTCATAAAAATGGAGTTTACAGCATAACAATGAATGTCACAGAATTGGGCAAATTTCAGACGAGTAGTAAAATCAAGGACTATTCTCTATGAATATTAAACTGCAAGAGACTGCTATTGAGATATGAAATCTGCATGATCGAGCGGTGCAGTTTTACCAGCTTTTCATCATTTAATTAAAAATAAAACATTGTTAAATATCCACAAACTCAAAGCTCTTCATGTGAAACTATTAGAAGTTTGAGTTTAAACTGTGAAAAGTAAATTATTGTAGACTAGAATACTGCTAAACAATAACAACAATGCAAATTTTTATAAGAATATCACTATTTTATTCCATGTTTTAGGAGTAAAGTTCTGTTACGCAGCACTGTTTGCCCACAAATAAATAAATATGGATAAATCAATTTGATTACATTAAAGATTATTCTAATTGCTTACTTCTTCATTTGATTATCATCGTTATTGATCATTTACATTAAAACTAATTTAATTAAAATAGACAATTTCTGGACTAAAAACTTTTCACAGGCCTTTATTATTGTAAAAATTATTAAATTGTTGAAGTTTTAATAATTCGATTGATTAGACATGCTTTTTGATTGTTAATTTAAACCATCAAAATGTAATAAAAAATAAAACAATTTGGAAAAATAAAACTCAATTTAGAAAAAAAAAAATAAAAATCCTGGCCCTATTTTTTTAAGTTAATAAATTATTAAATACTACAAGTTACTTAATTTCAATTAATTACACTTTTTTTTAATTTTTTAGAAAATAGAACTTATTTCACAGGGCCCTAAAATGTTATTTCATGACTTTAATATATACACGCTTTTTAATTAATAAAAAAATATTTAACCAATAAAAATGGAATCCATAAATTAAAAGGGGGGAAAAATTAATGGAGTTTGGAGGAGAATAAAAGAATTTGGGAAACAAAGCTGATATCACAAGGCCCTAAAATGTATATTTTTGTTTCATGACTTCAATTAATTACACAGGCTTTTTAATTATTATGCTGTATTTGATCAACAAGAAGGAATCCAGAAGCGTCAAAAAGTAAAAAAAAAAAAATCTTTTTTTTTTGGGGGGTCAAACATATTCCACAAGGCCCCTGATGCGTAGATGTTTGATGATATTGATGGACTTACTTGGGGTCTATGGATGCCATAAGCTTCATAAGCTGCTCAGCTGACAGAGCCTAAGAAGAAACACATCAACGATTAGTAACGAGTTTAACAGATTCAAACAGAGCCACTGATGAAGGAGCCGAACGGCGTCAAACCTGCGTGTTTATATTGGGCACCGCCATGGCCAGAGCTGCCATGGGGTCCAAGTTCGGCCCTCCTAGACCTCCAAGAGAAACCCCACCGATCTGAGAAGACAAGACATCAGCATCATTACACTAGCTGTTTCCATCCACCTATTATTATGCACATTTTGGAATATCATAAAAAACACTGGATGGAAACGGCAATATCAGGGCTCTAGACTGCGACCACTCACATTTATTAGAGTGTGCGAGTAAAAATTTGACATGTTTGAGTGAAAAGCTTGTTATCTTTGCTGTTTACCTCATGTTACACTATGGAGGCTTTCCTTAATTTTTTAATATTATTATTATTTGATTCCTCAGTGTTTGCTAAACATTGTTATGTATTAGTCGGTATATAATACAGCATGTGATGTGTCCTATGCCTCGTCTTATTTGTTTTTGTTAATAAATGTTGTGCTAGTTTGTCATTGTAATGTACTGTTTTATTGTTGTTGTGCTTTTTAATTAAGAATAACAATCTTTTGTATTAGTCTTTAAAAGTGAAAGGTGTATAGATATAAGCAAAACAGACCATTAGCGAGTGACACCGAGATCATGAAAGTGAAAAAAATCACATAATACTGATGAAAAACACTTTCGTTACCATATAACTATAAACTATGATAAAAGTTCATCAGCATGCATTGATTAATCAAATGTTGTATCAAAAAACCCCAAATGATGTGTTCGTGCGACCAACTGAGAAAGAATGAGTCTAGAGCCCTGAATATGCGCATAAATTAAAAAAATGCGCACAACAAAAAATAAAACCCATGCGCTCATTTGAGTAGAATAAACCATCCAATAAGCAAAAACGTGCATAAACTACGATAGAAACACATTTACCAAATAATGCGCTTTTTCATGCGCATTGAAAGAGTCATGTGCCGGGATAACTTTAATCTCGTTCACAGCATCTATATGTCGTTAAGGTCGTTCTGAGTAAAGTCTGTCAGAGTATTAATTACCGTCTTAATCGACTGTGTCACAAACAGCAGCATCCGCCTCCGAAAGCAATGCATGTATTGTGCTTCGTCTGCTCGCTCCGAGACGCAAGTCATTTATTATACATGAAAATTATTATATTCTGTGTCTTCTCATAGTTTTCTTAGTGATATAGTTTATAAGGAAGAGATGATTTTGCTCTCTTTGACTCGTTGGATGGAAACGGTGCTTTATTCACAAATGTTTTAATGCGATATTCAAGTTTTGCGCACAAGTTTAATTCAGTTGTTTTTTATTTTCTTAGTGATATTTATAGGGCTCTATGAAATCAGTTTTATTTTTTCCCAAATTCAGTGTTTTTCTAAATTCTGTTTTTTACGTTTTAATTTTTCTGGACTCCTTTTTAATGCTCAAATTAAATTTAATTAATCAAAAATCAGTCTAATTAATTAAAATCATGAAACTTATACAATTTAACATTAATTTATTTAAAGTGTAACAAAAATGTTTAGGGCTCGTATGAAATGTTTTATTTTTTTCTCACCTTATGTTTTATTACCAAATTCTGTGTTTTAGCACGTCTAATTATTTGAATGCATACAAACAATTATTTATTCTTACAGTAGATTATGAAATGCCCCCCCCCCCCCTCAGAAATTCTGTGTTGTGTATTTAAAATTTACTGATTATCAGATGAAGCCATAACACATTGATTTAATATACATTTTAGATATATAGATATAAACATTTACATTTTTGGCAAATATAGGGGATTTTGTAAAACATTTAGTGATTATTTCTTTAAAAAAAAAATAGTTTAATTATTTTTCAACAGTAGTAATAATACGTACATTCTACTAAATAATAGTAATATAGCTATTTCTTTAATAAGTTAAACAGGACTTTTATTTTGACGGGTTGCCGAGTAAAGTTCTGTGTGTATATGATATGACTAGTTTTACTCAAATGAAATGGTAAAATGCTGGTTTTGATCAGTTTTGGAGATATTGTTGATGTATTTATGTCTTCATTGAGACGTCAGACGCTGAAATCACGCGCTCTGTGTATGTAGTAAACAAAACCCTGCTCCATTCACACAGAGACACATGCAGGATTCAGATTTACATCAGATACTAGTCCAGATCACCATTTGATTTAAGTGACCTACTTTTGATTAATGCATCCAAACTTTGACAAACTCCGTGACGTTAGACTATAAATACAGTTATGACTGGATTCCGTCTGTGTTTTCTGCATCACGGACATCATAGAGCCCTATATTTAGTGCCAGTTTTTAAGGAAGTGATGATTTTGTTCTCTTCGACTCGTTGGATGGAAACAATGCTTTATTCACAAATGTTTTATACAATATTCAAGTTTTGCGCATAAGTTAAATTTGAATCTTTGGATGGAAACGTAGCAAGTGCCGAGCGGCCGATGTTCTCGGGTTCAGTGTTAATTTCGTCGACGAACCTTTTTTCTGTGACTAAGACGAGACGTTGATGAGCTAAAACTAATATCTGATGATAAAAACTATGACGAAATATATGCAGCGTCTTCGTTAACAAGAACAGACGGGACTAGAATGTTATTTGAGGACTACCAGACATACATCTTATAGGCTAAATTAACTGTGTTGTTTTTCAAAATGTGCATCTCTGTCAATGGATGAGTGGTGTTTGTATATCTAGTCTCAGTATGACAGCCGCAGTGGACAAAAACATGAACTAGCGATCTGAAAGAATGACCTCAGCACCTGAAGGGAACCAGACGTCCCGTTGTTCCCGAGAGTCACAATTCATTGTTGGTTAAAGGGGGGTACAATGCTGTTTCATGCATTCAGAGTTGTTTACGCTGGTAAAGAGTTGGATTCTCATGCTAAGCATGGACAAAGTTTAAAAAAAAAATTGGGACGTATAACAGAGTATTTCTGTGCCAAAAATCTCTCTTCCGGGTTCGTACAAGTTTCTGAGAGTTTTTTTTCGATCGTTGTTCTTGATGACGTAAACGACGGTGGAACTCCTTATATGGGCATTTCTCCCGGAAGAACACGCCCCTGCACGCATCGACCGGAGCGAGAGCAGCCAATCAACACGCTTCAATCGGCAGCGCTGCACGGGACTCGCTCGGGAAGAACGTCTCTAAAGAAGTGTGTTTTTGGTTGTGAGGGAAAGATAACCTTGTTCAGCTTCCCAAAACAACCCAGCGTTACGTGAACAGTGGATATAGTTTGTTTTTCCGGGGCAGCGATGGAGTTTCTCAAGTGTTTTGTTGAGGAACGTTTTATAAACAAGGCCCAATTCGACGCTGGATTTGCACATCGTTTAATACTGAAAGATGGAGCGGTCCAGCTATAAAAGATCCGCTCATGATTCAGAACTGCAGACGGTGAGTGAAACGGCATCAAATGACGGTGTTTTGTTGACGATCGGAGCAAGTGCTCGTCACTCTTTAGCTCCGCCCACGACACGCCTTCACTCTTTAGCTCCGCCCACGACACGCCTTCACTCTTTAGCTCCGCCCATGACATGCCTTCACTCTTTAGCTCCGCCCATGACATGCCTTCACTCTTTAGCTCCGCCTTCACTCTTTAGCTCCACCCACGACACGCCTTCACTCTTTAGCTCCGCCCATGACATGCCTTCACTCTTTAGCTCCGCCTTCACTCTTTAGCTCCGCCCACACGGCACGCCTCCAGGAGCTCGGCTTTTTTCGGAGAGAATCGTAAATCTGTATCTTTCTTTTATAAATATGATAAAACTAAAGACTTTTTGGAGATATGAAGGATGCAGTACTACTCTATAGGTACTCAAGATTAATATGAGATTGGGTGAAACGGTGTGCGTCAGGTCCCCTTTAACTTAATGTTAGTCAAGGCGGGATCGCACTGATAGAAGTGCTCTCTCGAGCATCAGCGCTCAAATACACACAGCAGTTCACGTCTATCGTGTAGAGTATCTCATGTAAATACAGTCGGTTATGGCTTAAGTGAGCGTAAACAGGTGGAAACTCAATGTGTGTCAGTATTACATGCATCCGTCTTAAAGGGACAGCGTTCTTAATTATCCGTGTCATCAATGTTAACCAACAAAAGATGTTAAATAAATGTATACATGTTAAGTAAACCTACTGTATCTGGAAAATGATCTGAAACTATTTTTTTTAATGTATTCCAGTTTTTCCAAATTCAATCCTTGATTCAAATTTCTAAGCTTAAATTATTTGGTCTAAAGAGAGAAGAATTGATGACTGTTTTTGTTTGAATTCTACATATAAAATAGCTACCGAAATAAATGTTGGTAACTGCAGTTTGACTAAAAGTTGACTAAAACTATGAAAGACTCAAATGTGACTAAGACTAAGCATTTTCATTTTAAGATTAAAAAAAGACTAAGACTAAAAAAAAAAGCCTGCCAAAATTAACACTCACAGATGTGATGGGGTTGGGCGTCGGGAGGAGCCCGCCTCCTGGCAGCAATCCTGCGACGGCATTGGCTGGAGCCAGCAGCGACAGAGCCTTGGATTCGTCAGGAATCACTCCTGCAGGACGGAAACGGCACAATCAAACCGCGCCACGCTTCTCGCGCCACACACAGAGTCAAGCTTTCTTTTTACATTTGCACTGACATCAGTACTCGCTTTGTCAGAGGAAGCTAACACATGAGGTCCCTTAACAAAAGCATCAAGTGCACAATACTACAAGAAACACACTGCCAAGATGTTATCACCTGAACTTGATTTTTTAAGTCATGAACCATATGTAAGCAAGCACAGCCGGATCTCCACTGGGATGTGCTCTCAAGTTTCATAAGTTGTATAATGAACAAGCGATTCAGGTCGGCTGCTTCGCTATAAAGCACACAGAGACATCAAGATAGACAAAACAGAGTTTATGATTCGGTGTCAGCATCAAATGACAGTTCATCAATCCACTGATGGCATGACTTACCATTACTAGTGCAAATAACATTGCTTTACGAGGCTTTGCTGGCATTTGAGAGCTAAAGCTAAACAGGATCCTATGGCATACACTTCCAGCAAAAGCCAATTTTAAACTCTAGACTGTGTCTCAAATGCTGAAGAGGAAAATAACTAGAGTTAAATGATAATGAGCGTTTGGTGAGTGCATGGAATCCATTGGATGAGCGCCTTTGAAATTAATACTTCACTCCAGAGGACACAATCATCACTGACACACACACACACACACGAGAGAGAGAGAGAGAGAGAGAGAGAATACAAGAGAGAGAGAGAGAGAGATACAGGACAAGCTGCAGAAGACAAAACTGTTGGGTGGTATTTTCTGCTGGGCCTGGTTTACAGGACTTGCAGAACCAGGGAAAAGAACTGGAAAACACAACAACAAAAAACAGAAAGGACCGTTAAAAAGCTTCTCAGGCCTTTTTCAGTCATGTGGAGAGGAACAAAAGAACATTCTAGACCTGATTCTTACTCAAAAAAGATGAAAATATTAAAGGGAGGATGGAGAAATATCATAGGGCCCTATGAAATCCATTTGATTTTTTCCCAAATTCCGCCTTTTCTGGATTCTGTTAATTTTTCTAGATTCTATTTAATGATTAAATTTAATTATTAATCAAAAACCATTTAATTAATTAAAAATCATTAAACTTATAGACTTTAACAAATTTATTAAACTATGTTTTGAGCCCAATGAAAGGTCTTTTTTCTTACTTTGTTTTATTGTTACCATATTTCTGCGTTTTAGCACGTCTAATTATTTAAATGCATAAAAACAAAACTTTTTTTTTCATGTTGTGTATTCACATTTTTCAGATTTTTCTGATCAAATGAAGGCATAAAACATTAATTTATTTCTAAATAATGAAAATTAAACAAACTTTATTTTTTGACAAACAATGGGGATTTACTATTAAAATTTAAACATTAAAATTACTAAAATAAAAATTCTAAAATTAAGAGAATTGTGATTAATCCTTAAAAAAAATAAGTTTTAATCATTTTAGTAGCATTACGTACATTCTACTGAACAATAACAATATTTCTGGCACAATTTCTTCCAAGTCAAACCGAACTTTTATTTTGACGGGTTGTCAATACCTTTAAATTTCTGCGTATTTTACTCAAACGAAACAGTAAAATGCTAAAGAGCAGTTCTGGAGATGTTGTTCATGTATGACCTCGTATAGAGAGACGACAGACGCTGAAATCATCGCGCGAGCTCCAGTAAGTGTGTAGTAAACGAAAGCCGTGCGTTTGCGCCATTCATTCACAGAGACACGCAGCTCAATATTTACAGATACTAGTCTATATAGAGTTCAATTAATTCATCCAAACACTGACAAACTCCGTGACATCCCGCGTTATACAGTAAATAGCATTTTTATGACATCGTGGAAATCATAGGGCCCTAATATCACAATCGCACAGGAAAGCCCTATCATTACGCGTGCTAAACACTCATGCATAATGCACTACAGCTCATCTTACCGTACTTTATTAGCATGCAAAGTAGAAACAGTCTAAACATTAGTGCTGCTTTGCAATGAATAGAGCGATCGATCTTTGTCTGTGCGCTCAGATGGAGACACAAGAGAGAGGATTATAGTTTACAGCCGGGAAACACACGTGGGCTGGCCGCGTTTATTTGTCACTCTCAGACATCTGCCGGCTCTGCCTTGTTCACTATAAAAATCACACACACAAATGACAAAGAGAAAAGTTTAACAACGGCAATGAGTTAAACATCAGCTCCTGGCTGCCACTGACATATACACCTGGGATTCACTGCACTAATGCCGTCGACTGCGAAGGGATCGATCGCGTGATGAACGTGAAGATTGCAAAAGAGCGGCACAAACCTTCGGCGAAGGGGACGACGATCAGGGCTCGGTCCACAAACACCGTGTTGGTCAGATGCTGGGAAACTCCGACTGACTCCGGCTCGTGGAACTTTACAAAACATACACGTGAAGTCACAGGCAAGGGAGAATCACTGAAAGAAAATATAGATGCTTTTGCCAGATGTACACACAAGGTTCAACAACACCTCCTACAGTCACGCTTCCGAGCATAAACGCTCGAGATCCGGCTCGGGTTTAGATCTGCCGGCTTCGGGGCAGATCCGCCAGCGGCCTACCTTCGATGCAGATATGATGACGCCGGATGTTTTTCGATGGGTGAACAACAACAAAAGCACAGAACAGAAGTTAGCTAGTGGAGAAGCCTACATTCTGCCTGATGATGGAGCAGAGAAATCAGACATGCATGTGTTTCTGAGCCTAGAACAGGGTTTCTGCAGGATTCAGGGGCATCTCGAAACAAGAACGGGAAACTTTTGATGCGTTCAGGACTGAAAACGATTAATCGCGTTCAAAATAAAAGTTTGTGTTTACACAATGTGTGTACTGTCTGTGTGTGTGTGTGTGTGTGTGTGTGT
Source organism: Aspiorhynchus laticeps (assembly GCA_023376895.1). Taxonomy (NCBI): domain Eukaryota; kingdom Metazoa; phylum Chordata; class Actinopteri; order Cypriniformes; family Cyprinidae; genus Aspiorhynchus; species Aspiorhynchus laticeps. The sequence continues at coordinate 37,128 of JALXFT010000357.1, forward strand.
GTGTATGTATATATATATATATATATAAGATTAACATACATGTATTAATAAAAAAAATAATAATAAAAAAAAATTATATATAAAGAAAAAAATATATATACATTAAGAAAAAATAAAAATATATACATTAAGAAAAAAATATAAAGAATAAATATATATTAAGAAAAAAAAATATATATATAAAGAATAAGTATATATATTAAGAAAAAAAAATACATATATATAAAGAATAAATATATATATTAAGAAAAAAAAATATATAAAGAATAAATATATATTAAGAAAAAAATATATATATATAAAGAATAAGTATATATATTAAGAAAAAAAAATACATATATATAAAGAATAAATATATACATTAAGAAAAAAAAATATATAAAGAATAAATATATATTAAGAAAAAAATATATATATATAAAGAATAAGTATATATATTAAGAAAAAAAAATACATATATATAAAGAATAAATATATATATTAAGGAAAAAAATATATATATATAAAGAATAAATATATATATATTAAGAAAAAAAATACATATAAAGCATAAATATATATATTAAGAAAAAAATATATATATAAAGAATAAATATATATATTAAGAAAAAAAAAATATATATATAAAGAATAAATATAAATGTTAAGAAAAAAAATACATATATATAAAGCATAAATATATATATTAAGAAAAAAAAAATATATATATAAAGAATAAATAAATATATATATTAAGGAAAAAAAATATATATATAAAGAATAAATATATATATTAAGAAAAAATATATATATATAAAGAATAAATATATATATTAAGAAAAAAAAAAATATATATATATAAAAAATAAATATATATATTAAGAAAAAAATATATATATATAAAGAATAAATATATATTAAGAAAAAAATATATATATAAAGAATAAATAAATAAATATATTAAAAAAAAATTAAAAAATATATATATTTTTTTTTTTATTAATATATACATGTATATGTTATTTTATTATTTTTATGAAAAAATATTAGATTTATATATAAAATATTTACAAGTACAAATATATATGCATACAAATACTTTTTTTTAAATATATACATGTGCGTGTATTTATATATACACAATAAATATACACAGCACACATATAGTATGTAAACAAACTTTTATTTTGAATGCGATTAATCGCGTTTAATTGTTTTGCAGCCCTAGATGCATTTTGGCCGTTTGTTCGGCAAACTTTTGATAACAGGTTTCAAAGTATACGTTTGTGCCGTAATCGTCGCGGCGTAAACTACAGAAACGTAAATTCGTGCAAGCGTTGACGTCATCGCGTGTGTATTATACGGTCAGTGTATATGCGTGAAGCTGCGATACGTATTTATTATTAATTTTTTTTTACACATCGCCACCTACTGGCCTGCTTCGAATACAGCATTTTTAATAATTTGGAAATATCCGTGTAAACGGATATCAATTTTCCATTTTTAGTACAGTATTGTTGTGTAAACGTACCGTAAAACTTATGACCTTTTTAAGATCAAGTAAAGAAAATTATTGGAGTAAATTAAATGTAACAATACATCAATATGGTCATATTAACAACGCTTTGAAGTTTGAAAATACAACTTAAACCCGATTTAAAGTACTTTTAATTAAAAATAACCATTAAAACTTGAATATCTCTGCTCATAAACACTAGAAACTGATGCTTTTCCTCAGTATTTTGTCTTAATTTTAAATACTAATATCTAAAAATACAAATTTACTTAAGAACTAAAAGGCAAAACAAGTTTTCATCCCCCAATGACAGATAGGTGTTCTTGTTTTAATCAAACTCGCTTCATTTTGATCAATTTCTCATAAAACAAAACTTCATATCTTTACTTTACATCTCGATTTAAGCATGTTTAGATATTTGTACTGAAAAACAAGACAACACTGAGGAAGAGATTCATTTTTCTCGACTTTATGACTCATATTTAAGTCTTTAATTTGTGAAAAGGACTAATTAAGCGCCTTAAAACCCGCAGAAACCCTGCGCGATCGGAACCGTGTAATTACGTTACGTGCGTCGGTTTGATGACGCAAAGACGCAGCACGGCGTGACGCAAAGCGCTTTATACAATAAAGCGAGACTCGTGTAAAATAAGTGCACCAAACATCAGTTATTAGTGTTTTAATCGTCAGAATTCATCCCGAGGAGCTCACACGTAGCTTAGCTATATTACAAACAAACATAACGCTGAGGGGTTAACTGGTGCAGATCTATTTTAGAAGATTGCGCGGTGTATTATTTATATATTTGCACATTAATCGGGAAAATAAACAGATATGTGGTGTTGTTAGCTAGACGAACTGCAGTGTACGCGTGTGTACAGCTCTCTCCTTGTTAAATAGGCTTGTTTGGGATGTTTTTGTTCTTTGAAGGACGTGTTTTGGAGCATTTATACTCACTCTGGAGGAAAGAGTCTGAGCTCGTCGATGGTTCCGATGAAGCCGAACAGGGTTCGCATCTGCTCCGCGGTGCTGCTCGGCGAAACGTTCGTCACTTGGATCACATTGGTGCTGGACGTCATTGTGGCTCCGTTTTAAGGCGAACTTCGACCGAAAGGCATTTAAATCGATCGGTTTTCTCTCGGTTTCTCCTCAGAGAAGGCCTGCTGTCTCACGCTGTAATGGCGCTCGTGCTGCGTGAAGCGCGCGCTTATCAGAACATGGCGGCGCACGGGGCCGATTTCAAAATAAAAGCTCAACACGAACGAGAGCGACAGGTTTCAAAATACAAGTCCTTATACTCTAATAGACGTGTTCTAGAAATGTGCTGTTTCAAAATAAAAGTCTGCATTGAATTATCAATGTCATGAAATTTAATTACAAAAAATAGATAATTATAAAAAATTATTATCTATGTGCTTAAATGCCATGATTGATGTTTAATTACAAAAAAAAAAAAAAAAAAAAATCGTAATGATCTGAAACCTCATTTTCTTTATTTAACGTTTATCTTATAATTATAACGATGTGTTTTCACGAGATTCGTTTTAAAATGCAACAGTACGATTATTCACATTTACCTCTGTTAATATTAATAACATATTCTATTGTAAACTTGTAAAATAATAATTTATACGTCTGTTTCTTGATATGATTTTATCACCAGAAAATTAATAGAGAAATATAAGCGACAATATGCAAAGCAACCTCTAGCATACTGTATATCAGTGTTATTTTACTAATATTTGAATTAATTAATATATATTTTATATACGTTTTATTTTTATATAGCTTTTCTTTTAATTTTAATTAAAGTTTTAGTATTTTTTTTGGTTTTGTTATTTTTATTATTTTTTTTATTATTTATATATAACGTTTAATTTGAATTATTTTAGTACATCAAGTTAAAATAAATGAAAATGACAAACGTTGACCACGAGCTGAAATATAATGAGTTTAAAAATAAGTAGAATTTTTTTAATTTAATTTTATTCCAGTTAACATTTATTTTATTTTAAGTTACGATTTTTTAAAAAGATTTTGTTTTTAGTTTACTATATTATTATTATCATGTTATATAAGTTTATTTTATATCAAGTTATGAATATGTTTTAAATTGTTATGGTTCTAGTTTTAGTATAAAACATATTAAATTTAGTATGAAATATATTATGCTTATAACCATAATAGTGTGCGTATTATATATACTTATATTTGTTTATATTTTTTTGTGTGTATTTGTTGTTATATTCTTATGTTGATGTTGTTTTTAATATTTGTTTAATGCTTGTGAAGCACTTTGAGTTGCATTTTATGTATAAAAACTGCTATATGAATAAATTACTTACTTAATAACTATGCTGTATATTATAGTATATACACAGCCATTAACAAGCATGCATAAAATAATAAATAAAGTACGGAGCACCTGAGATAAACTCATTTTGGGCTTCAAGTAAAAGCCTTTAAGACTAACTTAAATATATAATTTTTTTTAAATGCATTTAAGTGTAAATGCCTTAACAAAATAAATAAAAAATAGAATAAAGTGCATTATAAACCAGCAATAGCTTTACAAGAATTATTAGTCACTAAAAACAGAAAAAAATAATTGCTTTAAAGCTTTTATTTTGACTTGTTTTGTACAAAGTAGCGCGTCTACATCCGGTGTGGCAGTGACGCTGGCGGAAGGCGTCGCTCCGTGTCAGCAGATAGGAAATGGAGAGTGAAGGGGCCTCATCGATACAGTAGCAGCGGTGATTGTGATCGATTACTCTGTTGATGGTGGACTGAAGCCGATGAACGAACCCATGGAGCCCCATGAGGAGAAGCCCATCATCTACACGATGGAGAACAAACCTATAGTGACCTGTGAGTGTGTGTGTTTGTGAAAGCGAGAGAGCGAGAGAGAGAGAGAGAGAGAGAGAGTGTGTGTGTGTGTGTGAGAGAGCGAGAGAGAGAGAGAGAGAGAGAGAGAGAGAGAGAGAGAGAGTGTGTGTGTGTGTGAGAGAGTGAGAGAGCGAGAGAGAGAGAGAGTGTGTGTGTGTGTGAGAGAGAGAGAGAGAGAGAGAGAGAGAGAGAGTGTGTGTGTGTGAGAGAGAGAGAGTGAGCGAGAGAGAGTGTGTGTGTGTGTGTGTGTGTGTGTGTGTGTGTGTGTGTGTGTGTGTGTGTGAGTGTGTGAGTGTGTGTGTGTGTGAGTGTGTGTTTGTGTGAGTGTGTGTGAGTGTGTGTGTGTGTGTTTGTGTGAGTGAGTGTGAGAGTGAGTGAGTGTGAGTGTGAGTGTGAGTGTGAGTGTGTGTGTGAGAGTGTGAGTGTGTGTGTGTGTGTGTCGCGAGTGAGTGTGAGTGTGTGTCGCGAGTGAGTGTGAGTGTGTGTCGCGAGTGAGTGTGATAGTGTGAGTGTGTGTGAGTGTGAGAGTGTGTGTGTGTGTGTGTGTCGCGAGAGAGTGTGTGTGTGTGTCGCGAGTGAGTGTGAGTGTGTGTCGCGAGTGAGTGTGAGAGTGTGAGTGTGTGTGTGTCGCGAGTGAGTGTGAGTGTGTGTCGCGAGTGAGTGTGAGAGTGTGTGTGTGTGTGTGTCGCTCATATATTCATACACGCTCACTGATTCATTCTGTCTTTATAAATGACTGCAGCAGCGATGCTTCACACTGACATCTGATTCATAATGCGAGATATTGCTCATATCATCATAGAAATCATGTAATATCAGTCTTAAAGTGATAGCGCCTCTGTGTTCTGTAACGCGATATTGCTTGTGTGGAGTAACGTCCTGAACGAATCGTTCAATTGAATCGGTTCTTTTTCATGAATCGGTTTGAATAGTTCATGGAATAATTGATGAATTGAATGAAATTAATTTTTGGAAATTTAAGGGAATTTAAAAATGATATTAATTGAGTTTATAATCTGCAGCTTTGCTCTTAGCGGGATGTTGCTTGTGTGGAGTAAAGTCCTGAAGGAATCGTTCATTTGAATCGGTTCATATCCATAAATATCCATTATTTCCTGAATCAGTCTAAATCATGTTGAAAGTCCTGAAGCTGTAATCATAAACAAAATCATGCAGATTCATCGGTCACAACACTTACACCAACAAAACACATTGTGGTATTCTTGTGGTTTATTTTTAACCACATACTGTTAGATGTACCTTGATGAATCATATCAAAACTGTGATGCATGTAATCATCTATGTATAGTCTACCTAATGCTGTCAAAGTTTCTGAACAGGAAGATTTTTAATGTTTTTAAAGATGTTTCTTCTGCTCAGCAAGCCTGTGTTTATTTGATCCAAAGTACAGTAAAAGCAGTAAAAATTTGAAATATTATTATAATGTAAAACAGCTGTTTTCTATGTGAATATGTGTTAAACTGTAATTTATTTCTGTGATCAAAGCTGTATTTTCAGCATCATTACTGCAGTCTTCAGTGTCACATGATCTTCAGAAATCATAATAATATACTGATTTGCTGCTTAACAAACATTATTATTATTATTATTATCAATGTTGAACACAGTTGAGTACATTTTTTATTTTCAGGATTCTTTGATGAATACAAAGATCAGCATTTATCTGAAATAAAAAGCTTTTACCATTCAAAAGCTTGGAGTCAGAATAACTTTTTTGGGGGAAATAAATTATAGAAACTAGAGGTCGACCGATAGTGGATTGTACCGATACCGATAGCTAGGTTGGACCACACTGGCCGATACCGATAGCTAGGTTGGACCACACTGGCCGATACCGATAGCTAGGTTGGACCACACTGGCCGATACCGATAGCTAGGTTGGACCACACTGGCTGATACCGATAGCTAGGTTGGACCACACTGGCTGATACCGATAGCTAGGTTGGACCACACTGGCCGATACCGATAGCTAGGTTGGACCACACTGGCCGATACCGATAGCTAGGTTGGACCACACTGGCTGATACCGATAGCTAGGTTGGACCACACTGGCTGATACCGATAGCTAGGTTGGACCACACTGGCCGATACCGATAGCTAGGTTGGACCACACTGGCCGATACCGATAGCTAGGTTGGACCACACTGGCTGATACCGATAGCTAGGTTGGACCACACGCCGATACCGATAGCTAGGTTGGACCACACTGACCGATACCGATAGCTAGGTTGGACCACACTGACCGATACCGATAGCTAGGTTGGACCACACTGACCGATACCGATAGCTAGGTTGGACCACACTGACCGATACCGATAGCTAGGTTGGACCACACTGACCGATACCGATAGCTAGGTTGGACCACACTGACCGATACCGATAGCTAGGTTGGACCACACTGGCCGATACCGATAGCTAGGTTGGACCACACTGGCCGATACCGATAGCTAGGTTGGACCACACTGGCCGATACCGATAGCTAGGTTGGACCACACTGGCTGATACTGATAGCTAGGTTGGACCACACTGGCCGATACCGATAGCTAGGTTGGACCACACTGACCGATACCGATAGCTAGGTTGGACCACACTGGCCGATACCGATAGCTAGGTTGGACCACACTGGCCGATACCGATAGCTAGGTTGGACCACACTGACCGATACCGATAGCTAGGTTGGACCACACCGACCGATACCGATAGCTAGGTTGGACCACACGCCGATACCGATAGCTAGGTTGGACCACACTGACCGATACCGATAGCTAGGTTGGACCACACTGACCGATACCGATAGCTAGGTTGGACCACACCGACCGATACCGATAGCTAGGTTGGACCACACTGGCCGATACCGATAGCTAGGTTGGACCACACTGGTTAATCACCGATATTTTTTAAAATGGATACTAAACGAAAACTAAAATAGAGCTTTACTATTTTAACAAAAGCAGTAACAGTACTGAACCATACTTTGTAAATGAATACAAATTTAGTATTAATATTAATTATTATATTGATCATTAAAGTTATTTCATAGTTTACTAATGTTAAAAGAAGAAACTTTAAAATTTCAA
>JALXFT010003481.1:0-20000 GCA_023376895.1 Aspiorhynchus laticeps
AACGAAGCGTATTAGTAATAGTAAATGTTGAAATGATCACACTAACAAGGAACAATACTTCTACAGCTTTCATTAATGTTACTTATTGTTAAGTATTACTCATTTCAACAGTCATGCTTAAAGATGACCATCTTGAGATACCTACACAAGGCCATATTAAAATTACATGCACAGGTTATTGATATTGTATGTGCACTCTCACATTTTATTTGCTGCTATTTTAGAACACTGCATTATTATCTAATCACAGAAAGATAAACGTTTTGCTGAAAAATGCACAATGCATAATTTATCGCCTAGGGTGAAGTCATTATATTTGTCCCAAATCATTGTTAATGTACATAATGTAATTTAATAGGAAACTATGTGAACGGCGCTCTGTTCCGCGGCAGGATTTTCTGTCGGCTGTATTTAAATGCGAGTCTGCGCAAAACAAACAACACGTGCTGTCAGTGATTTCCGCCTCTAGAGGGCGCTCTCGTACTGTATAATGACAGCAGACCCTTCTCAACCGCTCCAGCAACACGGAAAACTATCGGAATGGATTTTTACCGATAACCGATAGTTCCGCAAATCAACTATCGGTGCCGATTAATCGGTCGACCTCTAATAGAAACTAATATTTTTATGTAGCAAGGATGCTTTAAATTAACCAAAAGTGATGATAGAGACATTTATAATGTTACAAAAGATTTCTATTTCAGATAAATGCTGTTCTTTCTGAACAAACCTGAAAAAACATAATAATAATAATGTTTGTTAAGCAGCAAATCAGCATATTATAATGATTTCTGAAGATCATGTGACACTGAAGACTGGAGAAATGATGCTGAAAATACAGTTTTGATCACAGAAATAAATTACAGTTTAACAGATATTCACATAGAAAACGGCTGTTTTACATTATAATAATATTTCACAATATTACTGCTTTTGCTGTATTTTGGATCAAATAAATACAGGCTTGGTGAGCAGAAGAGACGTCATTAAAAACATTAAAAATCTTCCTGTTCAGAAACTTGTGACTGATAGTCTATGTGCCAAAGTGTTAACGTCTACATTAGTGTCATGTACAGCTGTTTTAGAAACTGTTTCCACCCTGAATATCAGCGAGTTTCATCAGTGTGAGAGTGTGTGTGTGTGTGTGAGAGTGTGAGAGTGTGTGTGTGTGAATGTGTGAATTGAGCACTATATATATGTATGTGTTTGTGTGTGTGTTTGTGGTTTCACCATGAAATTAATGATTAAACTTCAGTCTGGTAACGTATGTGTGTGTGTGTGTGTGTGTGAGTGTTTAATCTTGTCATTTTACTTTATTGACACTATTTTCCTATTTTGATATTGTGCAGTTGCTTTGACCCAATTTGTATTGTTAAAAGCGCTATATAAATAAAGGTGACTTGACTTGTGTGTGTGTGTGTGTGTGTGTGTGTGTGTCTGTGCCTGTGTGTGTCTGTGTCTGTGTGTGTGTGCCTGCGTGTGTGTGTGCCTGTGTGTGTGCCTGTGTGTGTGTGTGTGTGCCTGTGTGTGTGTGCCTGTGCCTGTGTGTGTGTGCCTGTGCCTGCGTGTGTGTGTGTGTGTGTGTGTGTGTGTGCCTGTGCCTGTGTGTGTGTGTGCCTGTGTGTGTGCCTGTGTGCCTGTGTGTGTGCCTGTGTGTGTGTGTGTGTGTCTGTGCCTGCGCGTGTGTCTGTGTCTGTGCCTGCGTCTGTGTCTGTGTCTGTGTCTGTGTCTGTGTGTGTGTGTGTGTGTGTGTGTGTGTCTGTGCCTGCGTGTGTGTGTGTGTGTGTCTGTGCCTGTGTGTCTGCGTGTGTGTGTCTGTGCCTGCGTGTGTGTGTGTGTGTGTGTGTGTCTGTGCCTGCGTGTGTGTCTGTGTGTGTGTCTGTGCCTGCGTGTGCGTGTCTGTCTATGTGTGTGTGTGTGTGTGTTGCGCAGGTGCGGGCGATCAGAACCTGTTCACAGCTCTGTACGGATCACTGACCCAGCAGCTGCCCAGAGAGTCCATGGAGTGGAGGAGGTGAGAGCTCTTATTATACAGTAGAGTCTAGGGATGGAATGATATTATCAGTATCACGACAGCAAAACTGTCTGGATATCATCGTGATCACATGATGATATGAAACGATAGTCTTCTGGGCAAAGAGTGTAGTTTTGAAATATATTTAAACTTCTTATTCTAACATAAAAGGTCTGTAAAGTTGCGTTTTGGGTGCTTTTTCTGAAGGTGCGTCCCAAATCGCGTACTTATGCACTATTCTATGACGTCTTGTAGTATAAATACCCGGAAAAATGAAGTGTGGAGTGTTGAACACTTCATGCACTCATCTGTCGCAGCTTTAATTACGTCGCGAAGGGGGTGGGGCTATCGCACTCCGATTATTAATGACAAAATAACCTTATATAATTCATACACTACATGGTTGAGTGCATAGTACATAAGTGTATAGTGTGTCATTTGGGACGCAGCTACAATATCTGTCAAACTGAAAGCACAATATAATCTCTTCATCAAGTCTGTTTGCGCTGTGTGTTTTAAAGCGGTGGTTGACTGGATTGATTGTGTTTATGGGGTGCAGGCTAACTTGTGTTAATGCTTTGTTTGGTAAAAAACACATTTTTTTTACATAATTCACCTTTATTCCACACCGACATCTGATAAACACTCCAATGATTTCCTGATTTTACGAAGCTCCTCCTTCAGAAATACGTGATGCGCTCTGATTGGTTAGCTGGTCCAGTGTGTTGTGATTGGCTAAACCGCCTCTCGTGTGCAGTCTAAGCGTCCCGCCCCTCAGCGGCATGTGCTCTGGTTGAATTGTAAACAGTGGCGGCGTCTATATTGCTTATCAGTTTGAGCCGGATTGAGACGCAGAGTATATTAGTGAAGAGGATCGTGCAGAACCTGTGCAAGCACGTCTATTAATGGTAGGCCTATGTTTTTTGTTTGTTGTTGTCTCATACTTTTAGATACGCTGTTGTTTGTGAGTGCGACTTCTTCTGTTAGCTTTTAAAGGGGGGGTACAATGCTGTTTCATGCATTCAGAGTTGTTTACACTGTTAAAGAGTTGGATTCTCATGCTAAGCATGGACAAAGCTTAAAAAAAAAATTGGACGTATAACAGAGTATTTCTGTGTCAAAAATCTCTCTTCCGGATTCGTACACGTTTCGGAGAGTTTTTTTCGATCGTTGTTCTTGATGACGTAAACGACGGTGGAACTCCTTATATGGGCATTTCTCCCGGAAGAACACGCCCCTGCAGCATCGACCGGAGCGAGAGCAGCCAATCAACACGCTTCAATCGGCAGCGCTGCACGGGACTCGCTCGGGAAGAACGTCTCTAAAGAAGAGTGTTTTTGGTTGTGAGGGAAAGATATCCTTGTTCAGCTTCCCAAAACAACCCAGCGTTACGTGAACAGTGGATATAGTTTGTTTTTCCGGGGCAGCAATGGAGTTTCTCAAGTGTTTTGTTGAGGAACGTTTTATAAACAAGGCCCAATTCGACGCTGGATTTGCACATTGTTTAATACTGAAAGATGGAGCGGTCCCAGCTATAAAAGATCCCGCTCATGATTCAGAACTGCAGACGGTGAGTGAAACGGCATCAAATGACGGTGTTTTGTTGGCGATCGGAGCAAGTGCTCGTCACTCTTTAGCTCCGCCCACGACACGCCTTCACTCTTTAGCTCCACCCACGTCACGCCTTCACTCTTTAGCTCCGCCCACACGTCACTCCTCAACTCTTTAGCTCCGCCCACGTCACACCTTCACTCGTTAGCTCCGCCCACACGGCACGCCTCCACTCTTTAGCTCCGCCCACGTCACACCTTCACTCGTTAGCTCCGCCCACACGTCATCCCTCAACTCTTTAGCTCCGCCCACGTCACGCCTTCACTCGTTAGCTCCGCCCACACGGCACACCTTCACTCTTTAGCTCCGCCCACACGACAACCCTCAACTCTTTAGCTCCGCCCACGTCACGCCTTCACTCGTTAGCTCCGCCCACGTCACGCCTTTACTCTTTAGCTCTGCCCACACGGCACGCCTCCAGGAGCCCGGCTTTTTTCGGAGAGAATCGTAAATCTGTATATTTCTTTTATAAATATAATAAAACTAAAGACTTTTTGGAGATATGAAGGATGCAGTACTACTCTATAGGTACTCAAGATTAACATGAGATTGGGTGAAACTGTGCGTTAGGTCCCCTTTAATATACGGTTTTATCCTGATTAAAGCTTTAATACAGTATGACAACCGCACACGCGTCCATGTATAACGCTTCTCATAGCTGTGTGAAAATAAGTGTATTCACTGATCTGAATGAGAGAGAGATGCAGAGCAGGGCGACGCGAGTAACAGTATTAAGAACCGCTGCTTTAAAACATATGATTTTGAAACTTGTGAATCCATTAGAATCATTAGAAGACAGAATCGTGATTCAAATATGAATATATTTTATGTGCACCCCTAGTTCTCTTCCTCTTCTCTAAAGCAGTGCAGCATGGCCCCGCCCCCTTCGTTACATGTTCCCGGGGGCGGGGTTTATCTGGGGGCGTGATGTCACGGACCGGGAAGTAACTCGTTGTAGTCCCTTACCAGTCGTTTTTGTAGGCATTAAACTGCCAGAATTTTAAAAGACAATATTTCCGTTTGCATTGAATTTTTTAGCTTCGTAACTTTGCAGATATTGTTTATGCTCAAATAGCAACATTACACACTTACTAACATTAAAAAAGTGAAATCGCAATCAACCAACCCCTTTAAAGTGAAGCACACACTTGGTTCAGACGATCAGCTCGTGATCCGGTGTTTTCTGCGTCTCAGAACGGCTTCGTTCACACTCGACTCCTTTATTACACTGATGTGAGTTTAGCACACGTTTGGGAACCAAGTTCTGCTTTATTTCAGCTGCAGATGATTACAGCGTTTCACTAGATTTGTAGAGAGACGTGTTTTTGTGTCTCTTTTCACTGAAGCTGGAGCTTCCTTCAAAATAAAAGATCATGAATTACTGACAGCGAGCGGTTTAAACTCTAAATATCTCTTTCAAGTGTAGAAATTAGGAAAGAAGTATTGTAGTGTAAAGCAATAATAATATACCTATGAAATATTCATTTTCATTTATTTTACAGTGCAGCTGTTTTACGATATATGGCTATTACTGTCATTATTATATTCTAATTAGTTTGTCTTCCTAAAGCAGCAGTGTGAGTGTAATTTGGACTGAGACAGTATATCACTAATAAATATCATATCGTGAGATTTTGATATCGTTACATCCCTCGTAGAGTCACAATGTAGCAGAAGTAGCGTCAGATCTTTGTGATGTTCATCTGAATGTAACAGATTATCAGTGAGATTAAATGTGGGGCGGGACTTAGTTCTGTGCATCAGTTGTTGATTGGATGTTGAGATGTGGGCGTGGCTGCTTATGCGCAGATGAATCATTCACAGTAAGATCTATAAGATGCTTTTAGATAATAGATCGTACGAGAAAGTCTTAATTATGATCTCTTAAATTTGGGTACGGAAAGACCACAATTGCGATAATGTGATGATTAAATTTCAATTTGCCACAGCCATATCACCCTTCAGCCCAAGACTGGTCACCCACTGAAGCTAAGCAGGGTTGAGCTGGTCAGTACCTGGATGGGAGACCTCCTGGGAAATCTAGGTTGCTGTTGGTAGAGGTGTTAGTGAGGCCAGCAGGGGGTCTGTGTGGGTCCTAACGCCCCAGTATAGTGACGGGGACACCACTGTCAAAAGAGCACCGTCTTTCGGATGAGACGTTAAACCGAGGTCCTGACTCTCTGTGGTCATTAAAAATCCCATGGTACTTTTCGTAAAAGAGTAGGGGTGTAACCCCGGTGTCCTGGCCAAATTCCCTCCACTGGCCCTTGTCTATCATGGCCTCCTAATAATCCCCATCCACTTGATTGGCTCTCTCTCTCTCTCCTCTCCACCTGTAGCTGGTGTGTGGTGAGCTCTGTGGCTGCCGTCGCATCATCCAAGTGGATGCTGCACACTGGTGGTGGTTGAGGAGAGACCCCCCACATTTACATTTACATTTAGTCATTTGGCAGACGCTTTTATCCAAAGCGACTTACAATTGGGGAGTACATAAAGCGATTCATCTTGAAGAGGCAATCAGACAGAGGAAGTGCTCGTAACACCAAGTCTCAGTCATTGTTCAAATAAGTACAAACTAGCAAGGGAAGGAGAGAAAGATAAAGGGAAAGGTTTTTTTTTTTTGTGAACAAGTTTAGGATGAAGTCAAGTAGTGCCGAAAGAGATGAGTCTTCAGTTGATGCTTGAAGATTGACAGGGATCCAGCATTCCGGATAGGGGTGGGAAGATTATTCCACCAGCCAGGAACGGTGAATGAGAATGTTCTGGAGAGTGATTTTGAGCCTCTCTGTGATGGTACCACAAGGCGTCGCTCTCTAGCAGATCTCAGACTTCTGGAGGGGATGTAGATTCGTAATAGTGAGTGGAAGTAGTGCTGAGCCTGTGGTCGTTCTGTATGCAAGCATCAGTGTCTTGAACTTGATGCGAGCTGCCACTGGTAGCCAGTGCAGGAGATGAAGAGAGGTGTAACATGGGTTCTTTTGGGCTCATTGAAGACCAGTCGTGCCGCTGCATTCTGAATCATTTGTAGAGGTTTGATTGTGTTTGATGGAAGACCAGCCAGAAGAGCATTGCAGTAGTCCAGCCTAGAAACGACAAGGGCCTGGACAAGAATTTGCGCAGCATGCTCTGTCAGGAAGGGCCTGATTTTTCTGATGTTGTGTAGCGCAAACCTGCAAGATCGGTATTTGCAATGTGCTCTTTGAAGGTCAGCTGGTCATCAAAGATTACACCAAGATTTCTGACCGAAGGTTGATGGGGTAATTATTGATGAGCCTAATTGAATCGAGAAGTCATGCTGTAGAGTCGGAGTGGCAGGGATGACAAGAAGCTCAGTCTTTGCCAGGTTGAGCTGTAGGTGATGTTCTTTCATCCATGCCGAGATGTCCGCCAGGCAGTCTGAGATCCGTGCAGCTACCGTTGGATCATCTGGTTGAAAAGAGAGATAGAGCTGTGTGTCATCGGCGTAGCAATGGTAGGAGAAGCCATGTGCCTGTATGATGGGTCCCAGTGATGTAGTGTATGTGGAGAAGAGGAGGGGTCCAAGAACCGATCCCTGAGGAACCCCAGTGACCAGTTGATGTGCTTTGGATACCTCCCCTTCCCAGGCCACCCTGAAGGACCTACCGGTGAGACAGGATTCAAACCAGCGGAGTGGAATCCCAGCGATGCCCAGCGATGAGAGGGTGGACAGGAGGATCTGATGATTGACAGTGTCAAAAGCAGCAGAAAGATCGAGCAGAATGAGGACTGATGATTTGGAATCGGCCAAATCATCATGATTGTAAAGCGCTTTGGGTGTACAACCATACACAATAAAGCGCTATATAAATGCCTCATTCATTCACTCATGATTACATTAAATAAACATGAGCTCTGCACATTTCAAAATTGGTTGCTTTTACCAGAGAAACGGTTATATTTCTGTCGTTCTGAAAGCGCCTCCTGCTGGCAGAGAATTAATCTGCATTTCCAATAAAGCCTATCTGCTGTTTTTGTTCAGACCAATGCGAAAATCCACCCATGTTTTTACCCTGCAAACACACAGAGCTATAAATGTGAACTAGTGGATCGATAAGAAGATAATTCATCATAAAAACCTGTTATTAAATTTATATAATAATTTATTGATAATAAGCTGACTCTTAAAAATGGTTTAAAGGCTGAAAGTGTATCAGTTTATAAAACTTTTTGTGAAAACTTGAACTGTAAATCATGCTTTTTACAGTTTAATGTGTTACTATAGACATCGCCCTTAAGGTATTAATTTTATTTGTGCAGGTCTTTAAAAAAGGTCTTAAATTTGAGCCTGAATAAGGAAGCGCTCTCGGTCACATGATCTTGGGAAATCCAGTCATTAAAAAGCTCTTCCTGTTTAGAAAGGACCAGATCTGGAAGAGTTAGTCCAGCTCAGCGTTTCATAACAGTGTTTGTATGTTTGATAAGAGCTGGTTTCATACAGAAGAGTTCAGAGCAGAAGAAGGGCGTTAGGAAAGGGTTAAAGTAAACGAAGGTCCAGCAGGGATGGATTGATCCTCATCTCGAGTCATTAATCAGATGTTTCTTGTCTCAGGTCTTACGGACGAGCACCGAAGATGATCTATCTGGAGGCTAATTTTGTCCAGTTTAAGGAGGAACTGCTTCCTAAAGAGGGAAATAAAGCGCTGCTGACGTTCCCCTTCCTTCACATCTACTGGACCGACTGCTGCGTGAGTCTGCATTAGACATCATAGCTGTGTCCCAAAGGACTTACTGTGTAGGGATGCACGATATTATCCGACCGATATCGGAATCGGCCGATAATGACTTTAAATGTAAATATCGGAATCAGCCGATAATGACTTTAAATGTAAATATCGGAATCGGCCGATAATGGCTTTAAATGTAAATATCGATATCGGACCGATTATGGCTTTAAATGTAAATATTGGAATCGGCCGATAATGGCTTTAAATGTAAATATCGATATCGGACCGATTATGGCTTTAAATGTAAATATCGGAATCGGCCGATAATGGCTTTAAATGTAAATATCGGAATCGGCCGATAATGGCTTTAAATGTAAATATCGGAATCGGCCGATAATGGCTTTAAATGTAAATATCGATATCGGACCGATTATGGCTTTAAATGTAAATATCGGAATCGGCCGATAATGGCTTTAAATGTAAATATCGGAATCGGCCGATAATGGCTTTAAATGTAAATATCGATATCGGACCGATTATGGCTTTAAATGTAAATATCGGAATCGGCCGATAATGGCTTTAAATGTAAATATCGGAATCGGACGATAATGGCTTTAAATGTAAATATCGGAATCGGCCGATAATGGCTTTAAATGTAAATATCGGAATTGGCCGATAATGGCTTTAAATGTAAATATCGATATCGGACCGATTATGGCTTTAAATGTAAATATCGGAATCGGCCGATAATGGCTTTAAATGTAAATATCGGAATCGGCCGATAATGACTTTAAATGTAAATATCGGAATCGGACGATAATGACTTTAAATGTAAATATCGGAATCGGCCGATAATGGCTTTAAATGTAAATATCGGAATTGGCCGATAATGGCTTTAAATGTAAATATCGATATCGGACCGATTATGGCTTTAAATGTAAATATCGGAATCGGCCGATAATGGCTTTAAATGTAAATATCGGAATCGGCCGATAATGACTTTAAATGTAAATATCGGAATCGGCCGATAATGGCTTTAAATGTAAATATCGATATCGGACCGATTATGGCTTTAAATGTAAATATCGGAATCGGCCGATAATGGCTTTAAATGCGTGTGTGTGTGTGTGTGTGTGTGTCTCTCTCTCTCTCTGTGTGTGTGTGTGTGTGTGTGCGTGTGTGTGTGTGCAGGACACGGAGGTGTACAAGGCGTCGGTGAAGGAGGACATGCAGCGCTGGCAGGCCGCTCTGCGTCTGCACGGATCGGTGGATTGGCTCATCGTGGTCGTGGAGAGCGACAACAAGAAGAAGAACAAGACCAACATCCTGCCGCGCACCTCCATCATGGACAAGATCCGCAACGACTTCTGCAACAAGCAGAGCGACAGGTGAGCGGCTGAAATAGCTCCTGATCCCAGCGTGCTCTGCAGCTGTCTGTGCATTTACTGCTGATGATTACTTTACACACTCAGCGTCTGATACACACACACACACAGCTGAGGGTTTAGCTTCTGCCGCACATAATCACAGATTAATCTGTGGTTATGATCAGTGTTTTGAGATTATCCATAACTGAGTCTGATCTACTGAACTCACTGCTGCTGGGGTGTTCTGGGTAATTTCATGCTGTCAATATTCAAGTCATAAGTATAATTGTTTACATTCATAAAATGTTATATAAATACAATTATAAAAAAATAAAATGTGACCCTGGAGCACAAAACCAGTCATAAGGGTCAATTTTTTGCTGAATAAATATCTTTCCATTGATGTATGGTTTGTTATGATCAATATTTGTAAATCTGGAATCTGAGGGTGCAAAAAAATCTAAATATTGAGAAAATCATCTTTAAAGTTGTTCAAATGAAGTTCTTAGCAATGCATATTACTAATCAAAAATTAAGTTTTGATATATTAACGGTAGGAAATTTACTAAATATCTTCATGGAACATGATCTTAATATCCTAATGATTTTTGTCATAAAAGAAAAATGTATAATTTTGACTCATACAATGTATTGTTGGATATTGCGACAAATATATCTGTGCTACTTATGACTGCTTTTGTGCTCCAGGGTCACTAATAAAAAAATTAAAAGTAGAATAAGTATAGTGCCTTTTTTTTTTTAGAAAAAAATATAAATGAATATAATTAAAAACAAACCATTTAAAAAAATAATAAAAAAAAATTCAATAAATAAAAAATAATACATTTGCCCACACAGTCTAAATATAATTTTTAGAAATGTATGTTTTACACCAACACTACATCTGAGCGGGTGGGGTGAAGCATGGGGTCGTCTTTTTTTTTTTTTTTCTCACACCCCTGTTCTCTGTTCTCTGTCTGGGGCCGGGGGCTGTGAGGATGAGCTGGCCGCCCGGTCGGGGTCTGGGCTGTTGATTTTCTCTGCTGCTGCGGGGACCGGGGTGGTCTTCCTGTCCCCACGCCGGAGCGAAGGGGGTTCAGCTCCGGGATCGGGCGCTGACTACCCCTCTGGGGGTGGTGGTGCCTGGACCTAGGAGTATAGAGTGCATATGGGGAGTGTGAGTGTGGGTACCTTGTCCATTTTTGTGTGTCTACATGTGGGGCGAAGGTGTGAATATTCGTTTGCGTGCATGAGGGTGGGAACATATGCTTGTGTATATGTGTGCTTGTCGTCTACGTCTATGTGTCAGGTCGGGCCTTAGACTCCGCCTCACTCATCATCTTAGTCGACCCCCACCCCACCACCATGCCCTGCCGGTGGAGGATGCCGCCGGTGCGTTGGTGATTTCTCGCGCCGGGGCAGGATGCTCGGGCGAGCGCCGGCCCGCTCTCGGCGGTCGATTGGCGGGGCCTGGCCCTACTGGCCTTGCTGGGCCCCGATTGTGGGGTGGGGGGCCTTTGGGTCTCCGGGCCCAGGGCCCGGTCCGCCCTGGTGTGGTCGGCTGCCGGTGGAGCCTGCGGGCTTGCCGCCACGGCACCCTGGGGCGCCTACACTGTGGCTGTCGGAGGTCCCACCTTCGGGCTCTCCTCTGCCCTTTTCTGGGTGGAGGCCGCGGTTGTCCCTGCGGTGGTTCTCCTGGGGGTCCCGTGCCCTGGGGGGCCTCCGGATGTTTGGGGCCCGGGTCTTTTCCGTGCCTGCTTCATGCCTTGCGGGATGGGGCTGTTGTTCCCCACACACACTATTAAACATTTACATGGAGGAACCTTATGAACACAAGCGCGCTCACACACACAGGTGTACACTCAAGCATTCACATTGGTGTAAAAACAGGTGCTCACAGACACACATTGTCTTGATCTGCTGTTGCTTCAAAACTTATTTTGTAATATTAGTTATGTGTGCTGCTCAATAACATTTAACATTTAGAATTTATTGTGATTCATACAGATGTTGGTTGTTGCTGCAGTCTCTTTGATGTTGTGTCTTCGGTTGTTTTCTCTTTTTGTCAGCAGGTATTGAAGCAAATTGTCTTTTTTTTTGTTTTATTTTTTTTTTTTTCCTTTCTTCTTTCTTCTTTCTCTCTCTTGTTTTCTCTGTCCCCTGGTCTTGTCTGTCACAGTGTGGTTAAGTAAAAGGGTATATAAAATTAAATTAATTAATTAATATAAAAAATAAAAAAAAAGATAAAAAAAAAATAAATAAAAATAAATAAATAAATAAATATATTTAATTTAAAAAAAAAAAAAAAAAAAAAAGAAACAAGGCTGTGAATGATGATAGCATAGCCACGCATATGTACTGTCATGTGTTATCTGTGCTACTGACAGGCCAAAAAAAAAAAAAAAAAAAAAAGAAATGTATGTTTGATTTTTATTAGTTTATTGAATTTTTATAACATTTGTTTTAAAAGTAAATCTAAATAAAAAATGTTAAAATATAAAAACATTAAATGTGTAATAAGTACAATAATAAAAATGTATATATTAAAACGTATATATAATTTAATAAATACAAATATTTTTAAGAAATATAACTAAAATCTTAAAAATAAAGTAAAACATTTTTGGATTGTGAAATGTTAAGCTATATTAATTTTATTGGTCATTATTATTATTATTTTCCCACTGCTCACAAAGCTTCAATTATATCAGCAGAAAAGAAAACAGGCTGGGAGGGTTTCATGAAGATTACTTTAAGTAAATAAATATAATTCTTATTAATTTTACTTTTTTATACTTTATTATATTTTAATAAAATTTGTATTTTTTTTAAGGAAATTATTGAAATTATAAGTGTAAAAGATAATAAAACAAATACTTTTTAAAACAAAATATGAAAAAATAACATACAGTTATCAAAAATATAATTAGATCCCGCTAATATTGTTTTGTAATATTGTACTGCAATCCCCCTGTTTTTTTTTTTTAATATGGGCAGATCTCGGGCTCTGCTGTAAAAAGTTATAAATTAAAAATGTTTAATAAATAATAATAATAATAAAAAAAAAATATTAATAAAAAAAATAAAAATAAAATATATATATATATATATGAGAGAGAGGGAAAAAATGTTTAATAAATAATATAATTAAAAAAAAAAAAATTAAAAAAAAAAAAATATATATATATATATATTTATGATAAATATAAATATAAAAATATAAAAATATATAAAAATATATAAAAATATAAATATATAAATATAAATGTAAATATAAAAATTTGATAATATATATATTTTTTAAGTTTAATAAAAACTCACATTGAGCTGATGAGCTGAATGAATAAACGTAACGCATCCCTCTTTCAGATTCTTTGCACATTTGAACAGGATAAAGCCACAGTCAATCAAAGCATTAAACTGCATTGAAGTCTTAATTAAATATGGTAATGTGTTTAATGTGATTGAAGTGTGTGATGCAGTAATGACGGTGTGTGTCTGCAGGTGTGTGTCTCTGTCCGAGCCGCTGAAGGAGTCGTCTCGCTCGCAGGAGTCGTGGAGCTCGTTCCTCACTAAGCTGCGCACGCTGCTGCTCATGTCCTTCACCAGGAATCTGGGACGCTTCGAGGACGAGATGAGGACGCTGCGAGAGAAACGCACCGAGCCCGGCTGGAGCTTCTGCGACTACTTCATGGTGCAGGTGAGAGCGGTCAATCACTTCTGACCCTGGACCATGTTGTTGAAACTGAGATTCATCTGAAAGCTGAATAAATTATCTTTCCATTGATATATGGTTTGTTATGATAGGACAATATTTGTCTGAGATACAACTATTTGTAAATCTGGAATCTGAGGGTGCAAAAAAATCTAAATATTGAGAAAATCATCTTTAAAGTTGTTCAAATGAAGTTCTTAGCAATGCATATTACTAATCAAAAATTAAGTTTTGATATATTTATGGTAGGAAATTTACTAAATATCTTCATGGAACATGATCTTAATATCCTAATGATTTTTGGCTTAATATTCTTTGGATAATTTTGACTCATACAATGTATTGTTGCTATTGCTACAAATATACCTGTGTTACTTATGTCTGTGTGTGTCTGTGTGTGTGTGTGTGTGTATGTCTGTGTGTGTGTCTCTGTGTGTGTGTGTGTCTCTGTGTGTGTGTGTCTCTGTGTGTGTGTGTCTCTGTGTGTGTGTGTGTGTGTCTGTGTGTGTGTGTGTCTGTGTGTGTGTCTCTGTGTGTGTGTGTGTCTGTGTGTGTCTCTGTGTCTGTGTGTGTGTGTCTCTGTGTGTGTGTGTGTGTCTCTGTGTGTGTGTGTGTGTCTCTGTGTGTGTGTGTGTTCAGGAGGAGCTGGCGTTTGTGTTTGAGATGCTGCAGCAGTTTGAAGACGCTCTGGTCCAGTATGATGAACTAGACGCTCTCTTCACGCAGTATGTGCTCAACTTCGGCGCTGGAGGTAAACATTAATGTCTCGTGTTACACAGCTTCACTTAATACATAAAAAAGATAGATTTTAGATGCATATATAAAAGGCGATATGAAAAACCTACAGTAATCTGAGAATATTCAGTGTGGTTTTTATGCTGGTTGTGCTTCAGGAATAATTAGATTATGTTGAGATATGATATTGTTGGTCAGTGATATTTTTCCATCATCCATACAGCCTCGATTACAGCAGAAGAAAGATTCTTAAATCAGAATAAATATATCAGACCTGCCAACCTGTACGCATTTTGCGTAGCGGGCACGCATTTTGACCTCAAAGTACGCAGGTACGATTTGTCACTTTAAACTACGCAAAAACCTGGTGACGCCTTTGTGCACGCACAGTAGCCCACTTAAATCATGCAACAGCAATGAAAGAGGACTTCGACCAATCAGAGCGCTGGGTTCATTCCCCATCTAACATGTGGGATGATTGATAAATGCGTAGACCTATCATTAAAAAGAGACTGCAAATAGACAGCTCGGTCTCGCGCCTTTTTACTCCCGCCGTCTGATTTCTTAAGAGGACAGTACACACGGTACTTACAACTAAGGTAAACGGGTTGTGGTGGATGTGGAAAGTTAAAATATTGAGTTGAGTTAACTTAATCCTCTGGAGTCGACGTGATCGCATTGATATTCTAGACGAACTGTGAATAGAATAAAAGCACACATTCATATTCAGCCAGATCTGCTGCGGTTTATTTGTTCATATAGCTGCACTCACTGAACAGCGTCCTAATATTAGGGCTTTTAAAAGCCAAGTGTGCGTACTTGCATAAATACTGATATATTTGCACTAGAACTTCGCCCGTGTCTAATAAACCTTTACAAAAGTCTTACCGGAGCAAACCGTTACCATGTTTGGGTAAAAGCTTCACAAACAGTCTTTTCAACTACACAGTATTATTTCTGTATTACAGTCATTCATATTATCACAGAAATACTGGGATCAAAGTTAATAGTTCAGATATAAACACTGATGTTTATGGTAGCGAATAGCGATCAAAATAGACCTTTTGAAAATTAACTGGCGCTTCAAATAACGTTTGTGTCGATTGCATTGTTTCGCCGCTAGGTGGCGACAAGTGACTTAAAAAACTATTTGTGATTGAATCAAGAGATTCGTTCAAAAACGCTGATTCATCAGTAAAGAAACAAGTGAAGTATTTATGAGCGAGACATTAAATCATTCATTCAAACCACTTTTTCATAATTTTAATATTAACTAAATATATTATAAATGTATATTCATTTAAATGTTTAATAATTCGTTCAAATTAAACACTTTTAAATAGACTGCAGCAATAATATTTTGTCACACATTATTTTGTTTCGTGGGAGAATTGTGATCTCTGTTTGAGACAAAAAAAAATATCCTAAAAATTCTCAATTTATCCAGAATCGTGCGGCTGTAGTGCAGACCTTTGGGAAATATTTAACATAACATCTACATATGATATATACTACATAAATAACGTTATCCTAACATCTACATATGATATATACTACATAAATAACGTTATCCTAACATCTACATATGATATATACTACATAAATAACGTTATCCTAACATCTACATATGATATATACTACATAAATAACGTTATCCTAACACTACATATGATATATACTACATAAATAACGTTATCCTAACATCTACATATGATATATACTACATAAATAACGTTATCCTAACATCTACATATGATATATACTACATAAATAACGTTATCCTAACATCTACATATGATATATACTACATAAATAACGTTATCCTAACACTACATATGATATATACTACATAAATAACGTTATCCTAACATCTACATATGATATATACTACATAAATAACGTTATCCTAACATCTACATATGATATATACTACATAAATAACATTATCCTAACACTACATATGATATATACTACATAAATAACGTTATCCTAACATCTACATATGATATATACTACATAAATAACGTTATCCTAACATCTACATATGATATATACTACATAAATAACGTTATCCTAACATCTACATATGATATATACTACATAAATAACATTATCCTAACATCTACATATGATATATACTACATAAATAACGTTATCCTAACATCTACATATGATATATACTACATAAATAACATTATCCTAACATCTACATATGATATATACTACATAAATAACGTTATCCTAACATCTACATATGATATATACTACATAAATAACGTTATCCTAACACTACATATGATATATACTACATAAATAACGTTATCCTAACATCTACATATGATATATACTACATAAATAACGTTATCCTAACACTACATATGATATATACTACATAAATAACGTTATCCTAACATCTACATATGATATATACTACATAAATAACATTATCCTAACATCTACATATGATATATACTACATAAATAACGTTATCCTAACACTACATATGATATATACTACATAAATAACGTTATCCTAACACTACATATGATATATACTACATAAATAACGTTATCCTAACACTACATATGATATATACTACATAAATAACGTTATCCTAACATCTACATATGATATATACTACATAAATAACGTTATCCTAACATCTACATATGATATATACTACATAAATAACATTATCCTAACATCTACATATGATATATACTACATAAATAACGTTATCCTAACATCTACATATGATATATACTACATAAATAACATTATCCTAACATCTACATATGATATATACTACATAAATAACGTTATCCTAACATCTACATATGATATATACTACATAAATAACGTTATCCTAACACTACATATGATATATACTACATAAATAACGTTATCCTAACACTACATATGATATATACTACATAAATAACGTTATCCTAACACTACATATGATATATACTACATAAATAACGTTATCCTAACATCTACATATGATATATACTACATAAATAACGTTATCCTAACACTACATATGATATATACTACATAAATAACGTTATCCTAACATCTACATATGATATATACTACATAAATAACGTTATCCTAACATCTACATATGATATATACTACATAAATAACGTTATCCTAACATCTACATATGATATATACTACATAAATAACGTTATCCTAACATCTACATATGATATATACTACATAAATAACGTTATCCTAACATCTACATATGATATATACTACATAAATAACATTATCCTAACATCTACATATGATATATACTACATAAATAACGTTATCCTAACATCTACATATGATATATACTACATAAATAACGTTATCCTAACATCTACATATGATATATACTACATAAATAACGTTATCCTAACATCTACATATGATATATACTACATAAATAACATTATCCTAACATCTACATATGATATATACTACATAAATAACGTTATCCTAACACTACATATGATATATACTACATAAATAACGTTATCCTAACATCTACATATGATATATGCACCCCCCCCCCCCCAGGGCAGGTCTGAATATATATAAATAGTTTTTATTTCAATATATTTTATTGTATTTATAAAGTATGTTCATTTAAAAATGTAAATATAAGTACAATTATAAAATATAATAAATATTTTTTTTAAATAAACAGTACAAAAAATAAAAGTTAAAAAAATAAACTATTTTTAAATATACATACATGTATATGTATTTTTATATATATATATATATATATATATATATATATATATATATATATATGTATATGTATATATATGTATATATATGTGTATATATATATATATATATATGTTGAAATGTAATTGAAAATACAATTTGCAACTCCTTTTGAAAATTGCCCTGAATATATATATTACATCACTTATATAAATATATATATATAAATATATAAATATATATATATATATATATATATATATATATATATATATATATATATATATATATATATATATATATATATATATATAATTTTTTTTTTTTTTTTTTTTTTTTTTACAAATAACTAACATTTCAAAAAATATGTTTATGGGACTTCTGCATTATGTATGTTGTGGATCTGGATTTAATTGGATTATGTTAAGATGTGATATTGTTGCTCAGTATTATTTTTCCACACAGCCGTGATTACATTGGCAGAAAGATTATTAAATTAAAAAAGATATTATTAATAAATGTTTATAATTAATTTATTTTATTACATTTTATAAAATATATTTAAAAAAATTAAATGTAAGTACAATTATAAAAATATAATTTTATTTAAATTATAACAATTAATTAAAAAAATATATAGTTACAAATGTTTTTATCAAAATATGTTTTTAAGGACGTTAAATTTCATAAATATTGTCCATCATGGATTATGTTAAGCCATGATATTGGTTGGTACAGAAAGATTATTAAAATAAAATAAAAATATTTTTATGTTTTGTATACTTTCTTATATTTTATACAATATTTATATTTATTAAAAATATATATTTTTAATTTATGGAAAATTATATTCATATAATAAACTATTAAAAATCAAAAAATATATAGATTTTTTTTTTAAATAAATATGATTAAAATATAGTTCAATGCATTATTTAAAATATACCTAAAATTATAAAAAAAAGATAAATATATAAAAAAAAAAGCTTTTTAATAGGAAATCATTGTAATAACGTGTACCCATGAAATGCTCACAGTAGAGAAATGAATAAAGTAAATGTAGCTGATGAATCTGAGCAGGTTTGACTCTGTCGTGTGTGTCAGACGGAGCTAACTGGCTGGGCTCGTTCTGTCAGCCGGTGCGGAGCTGGAACGGGCTGCTGCTGCGGCGGCCCATCGACATGGAGAAGCGTGATCTGATCCAGAGAGGAGAGGCCAGTCTGCTGGACCTGCGCAGCTACCTGTTCTCCCGCCAGTGTACGCTGCTCATCTTCCTGCAGAGACCCTGGGAGGTGACCACCCGCGCCCTCGAGCTGCTACACAACTGTGTGCAGGAGCTGCGGCTGCTGGAGGTGTGTGTGTGTGTTACCAGCGTTTACACGCTGCTAGCTGTGGGGCGTTTCAGACGTTTGGGGTGTATTTCAAACGTTTGGGGCGTATTTCAGACATCTTTTGGGGCATATGTCAGGCGTGTTTCAGACATGTTTGGGGCGTATTTCAGCTGTTTTTGGGGTGTGTTTCAGGTGTTTTGTGGCATGTTTCAGCCCGTTTTGGGGCGTGTTTCAGCCGTTTTGGGGTATGTTTCAGCCATTTTGCGTTTCAGCCATTTTGGGGCGTGTTTCAGGCATTTTTGGGGTGTGTTTCAGTCATTTTGGGGCGTGTTTCAGGCATTTTTGGGGTGTGTTTCAGCCATTTTGCGTTTCAGCCATTTTGGGGCGTGTTTCAGGCATTTTTGTGGCATGTTTCAGGCATTTTTGGGGTGTGTTTCAGGCATTTTTGGGGCATGTTTCAGCCGTTTTGGGGCGTGTTTCAGGCATTTTTGGGGTGTGTTTCAGCCATTTTGGGGTGTGTTTCAGGCATTTTTGGGGCGTGTTTCAGGCGTTTTTAGGGCGTGTTTCAGCCGTTTTTGGGGCGTGTTTCAGCCGTTTTTGGGTAGTGTTTCAGCCATTTTGGGGCGTGTTTCAGGCATTTTTGGGGTGTGTTTCAGCCATTTTGGGGCACGTTTCAGGCATTTTTGGGGCGTGTTTCAGGCGTTTTTGGGGCGTGTTTTAGGCATTTTTGGGTGTGTTTCAGGCGTTTTTGGGGCGTGTTTCAGGCGTTTTTGGGGCGTGTTTCAGGCGTTTTTGGGGCGTGTTTCAGGCGTT
>JALXFT010003481.1:30000-35000 GCA_023376895.1 Aspiorhynchus laticeps
GGGACTCGTGTCATGGTGGGGACCTAAATTGATTGAGTGAGAGAGTGCGCGTGTGTGTGTGTGTGTGAGAGTGAGAGTGAGTGAGTGTGCGTGCGAGTGAGTGAGTGAATGTGTGAGTGTGTGTGTGTGCGAGAGTGTGTGTGAGAGTGCGAGTGAGTGTGTGTGAGTGAGTGTGTGTGTGTGTGTGCGAGAGTGAGTGTGTGTGTGCGAGAGTGTGTGAGTGAGTGAGTCAGTGAGTGAGTGAGTGTGTGTGTGTGAGAGAGAGTGCGAGAGTGTGTGTGTGCGAGTGAGTGAGTGTGTGTGTGTGTGTGTGTGCGAGTGAGTGTGCGAGAGTGAGAGTGAGTGAGAGTGAGTGAGTGTGTGTGTGTGCGAGTGAGTGCGTGTGTGTGCGAGAGTGCGAGTGAGTGAGAGTGAGTGAGTGTGTGTGTGTGTGTGTGTGCAAGTGTGTGTGTGAGTGAGAGTGCGAGTGAGTGAGAGTGAGTGAGTGTGTGTGTGTGTGCGAGTGAGTGTGCGAGAGTGAGAGTGAGTGAGTGAGTGAGTGTGTGTGTGTGTGTGCAAGTGTGTGTGTGTGCGAGAGTGCGAGTGAGTGAGTGTGTGTGTGTGTGTGTGTGTGCGAGTGAGTGTGCGAGAGTGAGAGTGAGTGAGTGAGTGAGTGTGTGTGTGCGAGTGAGTGCGTGCGAGAGTGCGAGTGAGTGAGAGTGAGTGAGTGTGTGTGTGTGCGAGTGAGTGCGTGTGTGTGCGAGAGTGCGAGTGAGTGAGAGTGAGTGAGTGTGTGTGTGTGTGTGTGTGCAAGTGTGTGTGTGAGTGAGAGTGCGAGAGTGAGCGAACGATAGTGAGAGTGTGTGTGTGTGTATCTGTATCTGTGTCAGTCTGCAGTGTCTCAGGCTCACCTGTCATGTGTTGTTGTCTCAGAGCACCTGTTGGCTGGTTTGCCGCAGCAGGTGAAGTTCACGATCCTGACGGGTCATTATTCGGTGAAGAAGGGCGATGCTCTTCAGCTCAGTAACACTGACTCCATGCCTGTGCTGCACTCGTCCACATGCAGCGCCCGCATCCTCAGCAGCAGCGCAGGTGAGAGACGCTTCAGATTACACACCAATCAGAATACTTAATAAGCATGTATTAAATTATCTCATGTAAAATTTTAAATAATTTTTATAATAACACTCAAAATAAAACTATTAAAATTAAATAATAAAAAGGAAACAATAAAATAAATAATTTAAAAATAAGTATAAATAATAAATATAAATGATATAAATACATAAATCATTTTTATATTAACACTCAAAATAAAACAATAAAAATTAAATTATAAAAACGTAACATTAAAATAAATCATTTCAAAATAAGTATAAATAATAAATATAAATGTAATAAATTATATAAATACATTGTGTAATGAAATATATAAATAAATTGTAAAATTAGTAATTTTTTTATTTTTTATTCCAGTATACAGAAGAACAGATAATTTACATAACGAGTAAAAATATAATACATAAATTATATAAATACACATACACTACCAGTCAAAAGGTCAAAAAGTGTTTCTTCTGCTCATCAAGGCTGCATTTATTTGATCAAAAATACAGTAAAAATTATGAAATATTATTATAATATAAAACAGCACATATTCTATGTGAATATGTGTTAAACTGTAATTTATTTCTGTGATCAAAGCTGTATTTTCAGCATCATTACTGCAGTCTTCAGTGTCACATTATCTTCAGAAATCATAATAATATGCTGCTCAAGAAACATTTATGATTATTATCAATGTTGAAAACATTAATATTTTTGTGGAAACTGATACATTTTATTTTTCAGGATTCACAGATGAACAGAAAGTAAAAAAAAGCGTTTATTTGAAATAGAAATCTTTTGTGACGTTATAAATGTCACTTTTGATCAATTTAATGCATCCTTGATGAATAAAAGTGTTAATTGGTTAATAACTGGTGTGTTGTGTTGTTGATCAGAGCTGGTGTCTGAAAGCGCTCTGTCCATCCAGTCGTCTGAGAAGGTGACGAGCATCTCTCTTCCGGTGACGCCGCCGTATCACACGCTGGAGTTCCTGCTGGACGTTCTGTGTCATATCCCATCATCCCCGGCGCGGATGGAGAGCGAACGCCTCACGAACGGACAGATCAGTCATCGCACCCGCAGCCGAACGCGCTTCAACAGCGGCATGACCGTCATCGACCAGAAGGTTTGATACGCCTGAACAAACCAGACTGATGACTGCTTTTACACTTCATATTCATAATAATAAAGTTATTTAAAAAGTAAAGTACAATTAAAATACAAAGTTCATATTTAAAATAATAATAGTGCTGTCAAATGATTAATCGCATCCAAAATAAGTTTTTGTTTACATAACATATTTGTGTGCTTTGTATATTTATGTATATATAAATACACACACATGCATGTATATATTTAAGAAATATGTTACGTTTATATATTAAATACATTTTTATATAATATATATTATATTAATATATACACGTAAATATTTTCAAAACATGCTGTGTGTGTGTATATATGCATAATAAATATACAGTACACACACAAAAAAAGATAAAACGTTCATATTTAATAATAGTGCTATCAAACGATTAATCGCATCCAAAATAAGTTTTTGTATATTTAATATATGTGTGTGCTGTGTATATTTATTATGTATATATAAATACACACACATACAGTATATATTTAAGAAATATGTTACGTTTATATATTAAATATATTTATATATAATATAAATTATGTAAACACATGTAAATATTTTCAAAACATGCTGTGTGTGTATATGCATAATAAATATACACCGTACACACACACAAAAAAGATAAAATGTTCATATTTAATAATAGTGCTCACATCCAAAATAAGTTTTTGTATATTTATTATGCATATATAAATACACACACACACAGCATATGTTTTGAAAATATTTACATGTATATATTTATATTCATATAATTTATATTATATAAAAATTTATTTAATATATAAACGTAACATTTTTCTTAAATATATACATGCATGTGTGTGTATTTATATATGCAAAATAATACTCACTCATATATTATGTACACAAAAACTTTTATTTTGAATATTTTGACAGCACTAAATAATAATAATAGTTTTTCCTCGATCGCTAACACACTGTAACTGATTAATTTAGCCCAAAATTTCCAAACCTTTCATACAGTTCTCAAAACTTTTAACACATTTCAGCTGTTTTCACACATGCTCCAATTCACTTGCAAAACTATACACAAGATCGGCATCATTTTGCACAGGTTTAACCATGTCATCATTTAGAAAACACAATATAACTACCTCAAGAATCACAAAATGAACACATTTATCCCTGTGTGAAGATTCAGTAGACACACAGAATCCCAGGATGATATGAACAACAGCACAAGTGATTATGAGTTTTGGGAAATTAATTCTCATTTGTTCCTGATGAAATGATCATGTTCTTGTGCATGTAATGATCATAAGGAGAGCTACAGGGTTTTACACATTACAATTACAGTACTTCAGATGAAAGGACTTGTACTGTAAATACAGTACCACACAGTCTTTTCTCAGAAGACTAAGAAACTGTTATAGTATAACAAATACAGTAAGGATATTACCAATACTGTAATGCAACTTGGCAGAGGATGCTGTGTTTATTTATTTACAGTAACTGACAGTATATTCCAATGTGTGTTTACTGTATATTCAGTTGTTTGGTTTTTGTACTTTTCTCTTCTAGTGCTTTTCATCTACTGTAAGATCTCTTTACACACGTAAACTTTTCTTAAAGTTTATTGCTGAATTTTACTGTATCTGCACCTCTCTATTTATGTTGTTACGACCTCTAAGCCGTAACAGAGAAAGGAAACTGAGTTCACACCAGAGAGATGCCAAATAAAGTTTTATTTTTTTTATACACGGGAATCTCTTCAGGGGCAGACGAAGCCAAAACAATAAACAAAACGCACTTCTATTTTTAATCCCTAAATAAGCTCATTGAAAATAAAGAAAACAAAATACAGACCAACTTCCCTACCTCCCTCAACCATAAACAAAGTGAAAACTATACATAAATAAAAATGACGTCTAGACCCCTACATCCCTTAATTTGGCAAACGTGTTAACAAGAATATTTACAAAGTTGCAGGCGTACACAAAGCAGAATCAGAATCCAAGTCGTAGTTAAAACAGGCAATGTTCAGATAAACAGGAGATATACAATTTGATCTCAGAACAACTAACAATCAACAGATTTACTATACTCAGACTATCTCTCTCTCTGGCACGACAATCCACAGGACAACCCTGAATCAAAATTCTAGTAACACACGACGGCATGACGTCAACGAGGCTCAAAGGCCCTAGACCAGTGTTTGGGGAGGTCCTTATATCTGGAAAAGGTGCATAGAGGGACCAATCACCACCTCCAGCTGGTTAACAGAAGCCACACCCACCTGAAACACAAACATGTCAACAGACCAGAGCAGAGAGATCAAATACAAAAACAATTCAGATACATAGAATATCTCAAGGACATAACAATGTCATATACTGTAACAGAAGCAGGTTTTTGTATCAGTGTTTTGAACTGATCTCACTAGTGTTCTCTAGACAGTGCAGTATTCTGAGTATTTGGCAGGTTTGTGTCTCATCTGAGGCCTAAGATTAGATTCTGACAGTGTTTTTGACTGAAATGTTTGACTCTGACCTGGAAGTTTGATTTTGATTAGAGGTGAAGTGGTTTTGAAGCGATTCTCTGGTTTTGTCAGAAGAGTAGATGTTTCTGTGAATTTAGTTTGATTTGTGTTTAAGGTTTTGAGAAAATGAGTGATGGTTTCGAGAAATGTGTTTTAGCAATTCAGAAAAACTGTAATAATAATAATAATAAATAAAGAAACCCTATCTAGATAAAGGCAAAAATGCCAAAAAAAACTAAATTATATTTACAACCCATATATATA
>JALXFT010003481.1:42500-57500 GCA_023376895.1 Aspiorhynchus laticeps
TGTCTGTCTGCGTGTGTCTGTGTGTGTGTCTGTCTGCGTGTGTGTGTGTGTGTGCGTGTGTCTGCGTGCGTGTGTGTGTGTGCGTGTGTGTGCGTGTGTGTGTGTGTGTGTGTGTCTGCGTCTCTGTGTGTGTGCATGTGTGTGTGTGTGTGTGTGTGCGTGTGTGTGTGTGTGTGTGTGTGTGTGCATCTCTGTGTGTGTGTGTCTGCGTCTCTGTGTGCGTGTGTGTGTGTGTGTGTGTGCATCTCTCTGTGTGTGTGTCTGCGTCTCTGTGTGTGTGTGTGCATCTCTGTGTGTGTGTGTGTCTGCGTCTCTGTGTGTGTGTGTGTGTCTGCGTCTTTGTGTGTGTGTGTGTGCATCTCTGTGTGTGTGTGTCAGACTCTGTTGAGCGTGCAGGCACAGATCCGGCCAGCGGAGGGAGAGCAGCTCTGTAGCACTGGTTCTCTCTGCAGGCTGGAGGTGTCTCTGACGCGTCTCTCTGAATCCAGCGACTCAGACGAGGAGAGCAGCGACACCGACGGCCTGCGCACCACCAGACTCCTGTATGAAGGTACGGTTCAGAGACACTGGGTCTATCAAGTCAATCACCTTTATTTATACAGCGCTTTTAACAATACAGATTGTGTCAAAGCAGCTTTACAGTATCAAATAGGAAAATAGTGTCAATAGTGCAACAATAGGACAATAGTAAACACTCAATTTTCAGTTAAAGTCAGTTCAGTTCTAATAGTATCTGTGCAATCAAGTCGATGATATCACTGGAAATGAAGTGTCCCCAAATAAGCAAGCCTAACAATCCTTTAACAGATCTGAATTATAGAAATGCGATAGTGTGTTATGTGTACGCCAGGTTTAAGAGATGTGTCTTTAACCTGTTAACTGTCACGGGTCCACTTGCCATTACATGTTTTAAACCGTAATATCTTAGTCTGAACCTAAAGCAATCCTGACAAACTATATCTCGTTTGAAAGCTTAAAGACTCTAGTTTTCATATTTGGTGACTGATTTTAGAAATATTTTACAGAGCAACTATAATTTATTAATTTGTAAGAAGAGTACTCATCAGAGTCAGAGAGCAAGTTCTGACCTTTATTTTGAAATAGTGATGCATATATAAAATCAGTAAAAATCTCCATTCATGTTCATGTCAAGTGTTCAAAAGATAATATTCATTCTATTTTTTGAGAAAAAAAGGTCTAAAAGTGTTTCGAATATAAAGAAAAAATTATATGGCCCTTATATGGTCACTAATGGGGTTTGATGGTCATCTAGTGGAGACGCTCTTATATGGTCACTGATGGGGTTTGATGGTCATCTAGTGGAGACGCCCTTATATGGTCACTGATGGGGTTTGATGGTCATCTAGCGGAGAAGCTCTTATATGGTCACTGATGGGGTTTGATGGACATCTAGCGGAGAAGCTCTTATATGGTCACTGATGGGGTTTGATGGTCATCTAGCGGAGACGCTCTTATATGGTCACTAATGGGGTTTGATGGTCATCTAGCGGAGACGCCCTTATATGGTCACTGATGGGGTTTGATGGTCATCTAGCGGAGACGCCCTTATATGGTCACTAATGGGGTTTGATGGTCATCTAGCGGAGACGCCCTTATATGGTCACTAATGGGGTTTGATGGTCATCTAGCGGAGACGCCCTTATATGGTCACTAATGGGGTTTGATGGTCATCTAGCGGAGACGCCCTTATATGGTCACTGATGGGGTTTGATGGTCATCTAGCGGAGACGCCCTTATATGGTCACTAATGGGGTTTGATGGTCATCTAGCGGAGACGCCCTTTTATGGTCACTAATGGGGTCATCTAGCGGAGACGCCCTTATATGGTCACTAATGGGGTTTGATGGTCATCTAGCGGAGATGCCCTTATATGGTCACTAATGGGGTCATCTAGCGGAGACGCCCTTATATGGTCACTAATGGGGTTTGATGGTCATCTAGCGGAGACGCTCTTATATGGTCACTAATGGGGTTTGATGGTCATCTAGTGGAGACACCCTTATATGGTCACTATTGGGGTTTGATGGTCATCTAGCGGAGACGCCCTTATATGGTCACTAATGGGGTTTGATGGTCATCTAGCGGAGACGCCCTTATATGGTCACTAATGGGGTTTGATGGTCATCTAGCGGAGACGCCCTTATATGGTCACTAATGGGGTTTGATGGTCATCTAGCGGAGACACCCTTATATGGTCACTAATGGGGTTTGATGGTCATCTAGCGGAGACGCCCTTATATGGTCACTAATGGGGTTTGATGGTCATCTAGCGGAGACGCTCTTATATGGTCACTAATGGGGTTTGATGGTCATCTAGCGGAGACGCCCTTATATGGTCACTAATGGGGTTTGATGGTCATCTAGTGGAGACGCTCTTATATGGTCACTAATGGGGTTGTGGTCATCTAGCGGAGACGCTCTTATATGGTCACTAATGGGGTTTGATGGTCATCTAGCGGAGACGCCCTTATATGGTCACTAATGGGGTTTGATGGTCATCTAGCGGAGACGCCCTTATATGGTCACTAATGGGGTTTGATGGTCATCTAGCGGAGACGCCTTATATGGTCACTAATGGGGTTTGATGGTCATCTAGTGGAGAATCTTGGTACTGCACCCAAACACAATCTCACTCAAAGCTCATTTTTCGAGATATCAACCTCAAATTTGGAACATAACTTCTTCAGATTTTTGTTTTTGATTTTCTAGCAGTTTTAGAGTGAAACATGTTTTGTAAAATATATATTTTATATAAAATATAAATATTTTACATTTTTACATTTTATATTTTCATAAACTTTAAATTTCCATAACTTTTTTGTAAAATAATTTCTATAACTTTTTTCACTTCTACAATAAGCTGCCACGTGTCTTCTTTAAAAAGAGACCGACCTTAAATCTCTGCTCCAAAGCATTCAAAATGTATAACAATTTAAGTTGGAAATGTCATTTTAAGGCCTGTACTCAAAAAGTGGAACCGACAGTTAACAGGTTAAAGAGATGGTCTTTAATCTAGATTTAAACTGACAGAGTGTGTCTGCCTCCCGAACAGTGTTTGGTAGATTGTTCCAGAGTTTGGGCGCTAAATAGGAAAAAGATCTGCCGCCCGCAGTTGATTTTGATATTCTAGGTATTATCAAATGGCCAGAGTTTTGAGAACGCAGCGGACGTGAAGGACTATAATGCGATAAGAGCTCGCTCAAGTACTGAGGAGCTAAACCATTCAGGGCTTTATAAGTAATTAACAAGATTTTTAATTCTAAACGATGTTTAGTAGGGAGCCAGTGCAGTGTTGACAGAACCGGGCTTAATGTGGTACATAAAGGTATGTTGTGTTTTCCAGACGGGCTTTGTGTATTAAAAGTAAAATCAAAAACAATAAAATTATTTTATAATTAAAATACAATTCCTTCTCAACAAAACATTGCATTTTTGTATATTTCATATTTATGTATTTGTGTTTGTTGTTGCATAACAGAATTTTACTGTAAATTAAGATTTTTGGTATTTTAGGTATTTAAGGTCTTGCATCTGCTAATACTTATTTGAATTATAATATGATTATATTATGTTATAATTAGACAAATGCATGTTAAAATGGTCAACTGAAATGATATAAAGAAATACAAAACAAAACTATCTTTTTAAATCATCAGTTAAAAAAAATTGAATCCATGACTATTAAAATAATAATGATTTTGTTATTATTACTATTATTAAAAATGTAAACGATAAAAAAAAATACATTTTAATAATGCTGTTGTACTGTAAAGTTATTTAATACTTTTTTATAGTCATTTTTTATAACGTAAGGATGTTTTCCTTTATTTGTAGTAATAATTGATATGATGACCTGTGTGTCTGCAGTGATTGACAACAACAGTAACTGGGCGGTGTGCGGGAAGAGTTCAGGGGTCGTTTCCATGCCGGTGGCTGCCATGGCGACACACAAGGTTCACATGGAGGTCATGCCGCTGTTCGCAGGTCACCTGCCGTTTCCCAACATACGTGTGTTTAAATACCTGCCTCACCACAGCAGCGCGGTCATCCCGCCGGACACAGGTCAGACCCCATGATGCTTCAGTATCAGCTTATCATCAGAAGTCATGCTTTCATCATATGTGTGTGTTCTACGGAAGAGGATTAGGGCCAAGCAATAATAAAAACATCTTGAGATTAAAGTCGTTAAATTTCGAGAACAAAGTCGAGATAAAATGTTGAGAATAAACTCATTAAATTACGAGAAAACAAGTCGTTACATTTCGAGGAAAAAAACTCGTTAATTTTCGAGAAAGTCTAAATAAAATGTTAAGAATAAACTCATTAAATTTCTAGAAGTCGTTAAATTTTGAGGAAAAAGTCGTAAAATTTTGAGAAAAAAGTCGGTAAATTTTGAGAAAAAAGTCGGTAAATTTTGAGAAAAAAGACGTAAAATTTTGAGGAAAAAGTCGTTAAATTTTGAGAAAAAAGTCGTTAAATTTTGAGAAAAAAGACGTAAAATTTTGAGAAAAAAGTCGTTAAATTTTGAGAAAGAAGTCGTTAAATTTTGAGAAAAAAGTCGTTAAATTTTGAGGGAAAAGTCGTTAAATTTTGAGAAAAAAGTCGTTAAATTTTGAGAAAAAAGTCGTTAAATTTCGAGAAAGTCTAAATAAAATGTTAAGAATAAACTCATTAAATTTCTAGAAGTCGTTAAATTTTGAGAAAAAAGTCGTTAAATTTCGAGAACAAAGTCGAGATAAAATGTTGAGAATAAACTCATTAAATTACGAGAAAACATATCGTTACATTTCGAGGAAAAAAACTCGTTAATTTTCGAGAAAGTCTAAATAAAATGTTAAGAATAAACTCATTAAATTTCTAGAAGTCGTTAAATTTTGAGAAAAAAGTCGTTAAATTTTGAGAAAAAAGTCGTTAAATTTTGAGAAAAAAGTCGTTAAATTGAGAAAAAAGTCGTTAAATTTTGAGAAAAAAGTCGTTAAATTGAGGAAAAAGTCGTAAAATTTTGAGGAAAAAGTCGAGATAAAATGTTGAGAATAAACTCATGAAATTACGAGAAAAAAGTCGTTTAATTTTGAGAAAGTCGAGAGAAAATGTTGAGAATAAACTCATTAAATTACAAGAAAAAAGTCGTTAAATTTCGAGAAAAAATCGATAAAATGTTGAGAATAAACTCATTAAATTACAAGAAAAAAGTCGTTTAATTACAAGAAAAAAGTAGTTTAATTTCGAGAAAAAAAGTCGAGATAAAATGTTAAGAATAAACTCATTAAATTACAAGAAAAAGGTCGTTAAATTACGAGAAAAAAGTCGAGATAAAAAGTTGAGATTGAACTCATTAAGCTACATAAAAAGTCGTTAAATTGCGAATGGTGAATCAGTTTGTTCAGTCAGCTCTGATTCACATGAGTCGTGACTCTCATGAATCAGTTCGTTCAGTCAGCTCTGATTCACATGAGTCGTGACTCTCATGAATCAGTTCGTTCAGTCAGCTCTGATTCACTTGAGTCGTGACTCTCGTGAATCAGTTCGTTCAGTCAGCTCTGATTCACATGAGTCGTGACTCGCATGAATCAGTTCGTTCAGTCAGCTCTGATTCACTTGAGTCGTGACTCTCATGAATCAGTTTGTTCAGTCAGCTCTGATTCACTTGAGTCGTGACTCTCGTGAATCAGTTCGTTCAGCCAGTTCTGATTCACATGAGTCTCTGTGCTCCACAGACTCGTGTCTGGAGAACGACAGTCTGTCTCTGCTGGACAAGGCTCTGGAGGACCAGGCGGAGACGGCCAGTCTGCGCAGCCGAGGCAGTGTCCAGTCTCTGGGCAGCGGAGAATCTGCGCAGCCGCGGGGCCCGATGCCCAAACGCCAGGCCTTCGGTCCGGGGCAGGTGTTCAACGGCACACAGGGCCAGCAGGTGCTAGTGCTGCCCGCCGCTGACCATCACCTGATGGAGGTCAACGTCACATGACCCAGGAACGGACACGTTCACGCGCTTCATGAGACACACTGGACCTGCTGTCTCTCAGACATCCCATAATGCCTTGCAGCCCCTCCTCTGTGTGCTCAGGTGTGTGTGTGTGTGTGTAGAGAGAGAGAGAGAGAGAGAGAGACACCTGCTGTACATAACAGATGAGAATCTTCTGAACCAAATAACTCAATCATGATCACTCACACTGGGATTCTGGGATTTGCATATTTAATTTTGTATTGGTTTTTGGAACTAAAGGTTTCCAGGGAAACGTCAGCGCTTTATTGACTCAGACACGCCCCTTCCTGCTGATGTCACGTGATTGACGCGTCGCTATGACGACCATCGTGACAAATGTCGTTTTTGTTTAATGCATATGAAGAACAGTCATATTTCACTCCATTGTAGCCATGAAAAAAAAGTAAATTGTGAATTAAAAATGTAAGCTCACATCAGGTGTATTTGTTATAATGCTCAAAACTGAACACATGATTTTCATAATTGTTCATGCAAAAAAAAAAAAAAGCATCTGAAAAATAATTTATTTCTTTTTTGCATATTAATTTATTTGCATAAAATAAATATAAATGGCAAAAAATTATATTAATAACTTTGCATAAATTTTATCTGACATATTTATACTATAAAAGTAATGCCATTTATATATTTATATATTATATATATATATATATTATATATATATATATATATATATATATATATATTATCACACACACACATACATATGTGTATATATAATAATAATAATAAATAAATATATATATATATATATATATACATATATATAAATTTGCATTACTTTTATATAACATTTATGTCAAATATATATATATATAGTTTTTTTTATGCAAAAAAAACTTGAATTATTTTTTGGATACATTTAAAATCATATATATAGATCATTTATGCAAATAAATTGGCTTTTTTGCATAAATTAATTTAAATTTTTGGCACACCTTTTTAATGTTCATAAAAATGGACTTTTGATTTTCTGCTGGTTTTGGGGTGAAATATGAGCTGGGTGTGTTTGTGTCCGTCAGGACGGAATCGTCTCAGATCCATCAGCTCTGTACAGTAACGACAATCTGACGACAGACAGCAGGAAGTGATGCGTTTCTCCAGCAGGAAGTGGTTTGATGTGAATGTTGTGCGTCTCGTGTGTCGTCCGTGTTTCAAACCTGAGAAGCTGACGAGGAGCCGCTGTGTTTTTGTCATATCGTCACGTATGAAAGGCCAAAACTTGACGCATCACCTCTTCAATATTTATTTCTGGATTGTTTCTTTGCTCCGGTTCGGTTCTGGACTTCAGACGTCATGAACACAAGCTGTTTGTAAATTATCAATCAAACATCACAGATTGTATTTAGATTATTTAAATGAGAAGAATATGTAAGCATTATACAACTGAAAATATACATATGTTTTAAAAGGATGTTTGACGTCTTGTTTTTCTATTAAAAAAGTCATTCTTTTCAGTTTTTTGCTCATTTTCAACATGTTTTTAATACAAAAAAATTATTGTTCACAAACCTGCTTTTGTTTAAACCATTTTTTATTTCTCATTAAATTACTATTTAAAACATTTGCAAGATGTAAACTAAGAAATTTCAAAATAAAAGTCAGATTTTTTTTATTAGTGTAACTGTGGCTTCTCAAAAAAAATAATAAAACAGTTTATTAATAATTTTTTTTTTTTTGAGAAGCCAAAGACTTTTATTTTGAAATTCTTAGTTTACATCTTGCAAATGTTTTTTGGCTATTTAAAAATAAAAATATCTTTTTTGTTTTGCCTCGGTTACTTTTTTCTTGCAAATCAGAGAGAAAAAATTACATATATAAAATCTTGCATTATAATTTTTTTTTCCGCCCTCAGAATTATGAGAAAACTCAAAATTATGCAAGATGGTTTAATTTTTTTTATCCTGTGGTGGAAATAAGCTTAAGTAGTTTCCAAGTTCAAATTATCATTTTGTATTCGTATTAATAGTTCTGTTGCATAAATTACTGCTATCATATAAACTATCAATGATATGATTTTGTATTGATTGAACTTAAAAAAATATTTTTGTGTAAATGACAAAATACAACAATAATTATCACAATTTATTAAAGTGTGCAAAGACAAAACCAGCCAGAATAACAGTGCTGAAGCCAAGAGATAATAAAATATATAAATAAAACAATTAAATAATTGGCAAAATATTTCAATAATATAAAAACTGCCGTGAAACGTCTGTGTGGCTTCATCGCGCTCCGCGTAACGCCGTCATCTTCTTTGAAACGCGACAGATCTTTGGCACTAGGCTCCACTTCTCCTCATTGGACGGAGAAAACTTCTTCCTGTCAGCTGACTTCCTGTGTAACCTGATGAAACATTACAGCCAATGAGCTTTGAGATCAGCCTGACCACGGTCAGCAGTACTTCACAGCTCAACTTAACATGCTGTAAATAGTGAAAAATCAGCATGAGGTTTAGGTCCTGTGGAAATATATATAATTAATATAACTATATAATTGTGCAGATTGACTCACATGAGTTTCTTGCGTTCTAAAGCTTTTCTGGTGGCGGCGGAGAGGGATCCCTTCACTTTATTATCCTGAAACACAGCAAACTCATGAATGATGCTCATCCATCCACACTGACCCTAACCCTCACATCCATCCACACTGACCCTAACCCTCACATCCATCCATCACTGACCCTAACCCTCACATCCATCCACACTGACCCTAACCC
This sequence comes from Aspiorhynchus laticeps, assembly GCA_023376895.1. Classification (NCBI taxonomy): domain Eukaryota; kingdom Metazoa; phylum Chordata; class Actinopteri; order Cypriniformes; family Cyprinidae; genus Aspiorhynchus; species Aspiorhynchus laticeps. Next base: position 51,245 of record JALXFT010003481.1, read on the forward strand.
TCACATCCATCCACACTGACCCTAACCCTCACATCCATCCACACTGACCCTAACCCTCACATCCATCCACACTGACCCTAACCCTCACATCCATCCATCACTGACCCTAACCCTCACATCCATCCATCACTGACCCTAACCCTCACATCCATCCATCACTGACCCTAACCCTCACATCCATCCACACTGACCCTAACCCTCACATCCATCCACACTGACCCTAACCCTCACATCCATCCACACTGACCCTAACCCTCACATCCATCCATCACTGACCCTAACCCTCACATCCGTCCATCACTGACCCTAACCCTCACATCCGTCCACACTGACCCTAACCCTCACATCCGTCCACACTGACCCTAACCCTCACATCCGTCCATCACTGACCCTAACCCTCACATCCATCCATCACTGACCCTAACCCTCACATCCATCCACACTGACCCTAACCCTCACATCCATCCACACTGACCCTAACCCTCACATCCATCCACACTGACCCTAACCCTCACATCCATCCACTGACCCTAACCCTCACATCCATCCACACTGACCCTAACCCTCACATCCGTCCATCACTGACCCTAACCCTCACATCCGTCCATCACTGACCCTAACCCTCACATCCATCCACACTGACCCTAACCCTCACATCCATCCATCACTGACCCTAACCCTCACATCCATCCATCACTGACCCTAACCCTCACATCCATCCACACTGACCCTAACCCTCACATCCATCCACACTGACCCTAACCCTCACATCCATCCATCACTGACCCTAACCCTCACATCCATCCATCATATACTGATGTATTACAACCGTCATCTACAGCAAGATAATACTGTTTTAATGCCCCAAAACCAATTACACCACGAAAAAAAAAATCCTAATCACCAAAAAATACAAATATCTAAACATATGCCTCCAAAAAAAAAGATTTAAATCACAATAAATAAAATATCTGATTAAAAAAAACAAATATCAAATCACTAATCATTTCTAACCACCCAAAAATATATATTTTTAAAATCTATGACCCCCCCCCTCCCAAAAAAAAAAAAATCACAAAAAAAATATCTAATCCCCCCCCCCCAAAATTATTATTTTTTTAAATCTATAACCCCCCCCCAAAAAAAACTACAAATATCTAACCACCCCCCTAAAATTATTTTTTTAAATGACCCCCCCCCACAAAAAAAAAACTACAAATATCTAACCACCCCCCCAATTTTTTTTTTTTAAATCTATGACCCCCCCCCCACAAAAAAAATTTAATTAAAAAAAAAAAATCACAAAAAAGTAAATAAAAATATCTAACCACTCCCAAAATATATATATATTTTTTTTAAATCTATGACCCCCCAAAAAAAACAAAAACAATATAAAAAAATATATCTAACAACCTCACAAACAATAGCACAAAAAAAACTAACCAGGGGAGGGTGGATTTAAAAAAAAAAACATCACAAATTAATACAAATATCTAACCATCCCCCTAAAAATACAAAAATTTCTAACCCCTAAAAAAATCAAATAAAAAAAAAAATCTAAGGAAATATTTTATCATCCCCCATCAAAGAATACCCCCCCATTATCTAATCACCCCCAAATAATAATTAAAAATAAAAACATTTTTGGAGTGATTGAATGAAAAACGATCTAACTAAAAAAACTACAAAAAAATACTGCAATGAAAGGAATAAAGTGCTAATAAGTTTCTGACGTGTGTTTTGAGTCTGCGGTCTCGGCTCAGCTCTCGGTCGCAGCGGATCATCTTCATCTGATCCGAGCAGCTCATGCTGAAGAAGATCTGGTGCAGCTCACACCGAGCCGCTCGCAGCTGAGGATCAAACACAGAGTCAGCTGAGCAGCGTGACTTTATACAGAGAGTGTTTATACAGAGAGTGTTTATATAGCGAGTGTTTATACAGCGAGTGTTTATACAGCGAGTTTATACAGCATGTGTTTATATAGCGTGTTTATACAGCGAGTGTTTATACAGAGAGTGTTTATACAGCGAGTGTTTATACAGAGAGTGTTTATACAGCGAGTGTTTATACAGCGAGTGTTTATACAGAGAGTGTTTATACAGAGAGTGTTTATACAGCGTGTGTTTATACAGCGAGTGTTTACACAGAGAGTGTTTACACAGCGAGTGTTTATACAGAGAGTGTTTATACAGAGAGTGTTTATACAGCGAGTGTTTATACAGAGAGTGTTTATACAGAGAGTGTTTATACAGCAAGTGTTTATACAGCGAGTGTTTATACAGCGAGTGTTTATACAGAGAGTGTTTATACAGCGAGTGTTTATACAGCGAGTGTTTATACAGAGAGTGTTTATACAGAGAGTGTTTATACAGCGAGTGTTTATACAGAGAGTGTTTATACAGCGTGTTTATACAGCATTTATACAGCGTGTGTTATACAGCGTTTATACAGCGAGTGTTTATACAGCGTGTTTATACAGCGTGTTTATACAGCGAGTGTTTATACAGAGAGTGTTTATACAGAGAGTGTTTATACAGCGTGTTTACACAGTGAGTGTTTACACAGCGAGTGTTTATACATCGAGTGTTTATACAGAGAGTGTTTATACAGCGCGTTTATACAGAGAGTGTTTATACAGCGCGTGTTTATACAGAGTGTGTTTATACAGCGCGTGTTTATACAGAGAGTGTTTATACAGAGAGTGTTTATACAGAGAGTGTTTATACAGCGAGTGTTTATACAGAGAGTGTTTATACAGCGAGTGTTTATACAGCGCGTGTTTATACAGAGTGTGTTTATACAGCGCGTGTTTATACAGAGTGTTTATACAGCGCGTGTTTATACAGAGAGTGTTTATACAGCGCGTTTATACAGAGAGTGTTTATACAGCGCGTGTTATACAGAGAGTGTTTATACAGCGAGTGTTTATACAGAGAGTGTTTATACAGCGAGTGTTTATACAGCGCGTGTTTATACAGAGTGTGTTTATACAGCGCGTGTTTATACAGAGAGTGTTTATACAGCGAGTGTTTATACAGCGAGTGTTTATACAGAGAGTGTTTATACAGCAGTGTTTATACAGAGAGTGTTTATACAGAGTGTTTATACAGAGAGTGTTTATACAGAGAGTGTTTATACAGCGGTGTTTATACAGCGAGTGTTTATACAGAGTGTTTATACAGCGAGTGTTTATACAGCGAGTGTTTATACAGCGTGTGTTTATACAGCGCGTGTTTATACAGAGGTGTTTATACAGAGAGTGTTTATACAGAGAGTGTTTATACAGCGTGTTTATACAGAGAGTGTTTATACAGGCGTGTTTATACAGGTGTTTATACAGCGAGTGTTTATACAGAGTGTGTTTATACAGCGGTGTTTATACAGAGTGTTTATACAGAGAGTGTTTATACAGAGAGTGTTTATACAGCAGTGTTTATACAGGAGTGTTTATACAGCGAGTGTTTATACAGAGTGTTTATACAGCGGTGTTTATACAGAGTGTGTTTATACAGCGAGTGTTTATACAGCGAGTGTTTATACAGAGAGTGTTTATACAGTGTGAGTTTATACAGCGAGTGTTTATACAGAGAGTGTTTATACAGGAGTGTTTATACAGAGTGTTTAACAGTGTTTATACAGCGAGTGTTTATACAGGAGTGTTTATACAGAGGTGTTTATACAGGAGTGTTTATACAGCGAGTGTTTATACAGAGTGTTTATACAGCGAGTGTTTATACAGAGAGTGTTTATACAGCGTGTGTTTATACAGAGTGTGTTATACAGCGAGTGTTTATACAGAGAGTGTTTATACAGCGGTGTTTATACAGCGAGTTTATACACGGTGTTTATACAGCGAGTGTTTATACAGAGAGTGTTTATACAGCGCGTGTTTATACAGCGAGTGTTTATACAGGAGTGTGTTATACAGCGAGTGTTTATACAGAGTGTTTATACAGCGGTGTTTATACAGAGTGTGTTTATACAGCGGTGTTTATACAGAGAGTGTTTATACAGCGTGTTTATACAGAGTGTTTATACAGCGTGTTTATACAGTGTTTATACAGGAGTGTTTATACAGAGTGTGTTATACAGCGTGTTTTATACAGAGAGTGTTTATACAGCGAGTGTTTATACAGAGTGTTTATACAGAGAGTGTTTATACAGGTGTGTTTATACAGTGTGTGTTTATACAGCGAGTGTTTATACAGCGAGTGTTTATACAGCGAGTGTTTATACAGAGAGTGTTTATACAGAGAGTGTTTATACAGAGAGTGTTTATACAGAGTGTTTATACAGCGAGTGTTTATACAGCGAGTGTTTATACAGGCGTGTTTATACAGCGCGTTTTATACAGAGTGTTTATACAGCGAGTGTTTATACAGAGGTGTTATACAGCGTGTGTTTATACAGCGAGTGTTTATACAGCGCGTGTTTATACAGCGCGTTTATACAGCGTGTGTTTATACAGCGAGTGTTTATACAGCGAGTTTATACAGGAGTGTTTATACAGCGTGAGTTTATACAGCGAGTGTTTATACAGAGAGTGTTTATACAGCGGTGTTTATACAGGTGTGTTTATACAGCGAGTGTTTATACAGCGAGTGTTTATACAGCGTGTGTTTATACAGCGTGTTTATACAGCGTGTGTTTATACAGCGTGTGTTTATACAGCGAGTGTTTATACAGCGAGTGTTTATACAGCGCGAGTTTATACAGCGAGTGTTTACGCAGCGAGTGTTTACGCAGCGAGTGTTTATACAGCGTGTTTATACAGCGTGTGTTTATACAGCGAGTGTTTAACAGCGAGTGTTTATACAGCGAGTGTTTATACAGCGAGAGTTTATACAGCGAGTGTTTATACAGAGAGTGTTTATACAGCGTGTGTTTATACAGCGAGTGTTTAGCGTGTGTTTATACAGCGAGTGTTTATACAGCGTGAGTTTACACAGCGAGAGTTTATACAGCGAGTGTTTACACAGCGAGAGTTTACACAGCGTGTTTACACAGCGAGTGTTTAACAGCGTGTGTTTATACAGCGAGAGTTTACACAGCGAGAGTTTACACAGCGTGTGTTTATACAGAGGTTTATACAGCGAGTGTTTATACAGGAGTGTTTATACAGCGAGTGTTTATACAGAGTGTGTTTATACAGCGTGTGTTTATACAGAGAGTGTTTATACAGCGGTGTTTATACAGCGAGTGTTTATACAGAGAGTGTTATACAGCGGTGTTTATACAGAGAGTGTTTATACAGCGAGTGTTTATACAGCGAGTGTTTATACAGCGAGTGTTTAACAGCGGGTTTATAAGATGTGTTATACAGCGTGTGTTTATACAGCGTGTGTTTATACAGCGTGTGTTTATACAGCGAGTGTTTATACAGGCGAGTGTTTATACAGCGAGTGTTTATACAGCGAGTGTTTATACAGCGAGTGTTTACACAGCGAGTGTTTATAGCGTGATGTTTATACAGCGAGTGTTTATACAGCGTGTGTTTATACAGCGAGTGTTTATACAGCGTGTGTTTATACAGCGTGTGTTTACACAGCGAGAGTTTATACAGCGTGTGTTTATACAGCGAGTGTTTATACAGCGAGAGTTTACACAGCGAGTGTTTACACAGCGAGAGTTTACACAGCGAGAGTTTACACAGCGTGAGTTTACACAGCGAGAGTTTACACAGCGAGAGTTTACACAGCGAGAGTTTACACAGCGAGAGTTTACACAGCGAGAGTTTACACAGCGTGTGTTTATACAGCGAGTGTTTACACAGCGAGTGTTTAACAGCGTGTGTTTATACAGCGAGTGTTTACACAGCGTGAGTTTACACAGCGAGAGTTTACACAGCGAGAGTTTACACAGCGTGTGTTTATACAGAGAGTGTTTACACAGCGTGAGTTTACACAGCGAGAGTTTACACAGCGAGAGTTTACACAGCGAGAGTTTACACAGCGAGAGTTTATACAGCGTGTGTTTACACAGCGAGTGTTTTAGCGAGTGTTTATACAGTGTGTGTTTATACAAGTGGTTTACACGAGAGTTTACACAGCGAGAGTTTACACAGCGAGAGTTTACACAGCGAGTGTTTACACAGCGAGAGTTTATACAGCGTGTGTTTACACAGCGGTGTTTACGAGTGTTATACAGGTGTGTTTATACAGCGTGAGTTTACACAGCGAGAGTTTACACAGCGAGAGTTTACACAGCGAGAGTTTACACAGCGAGAGTTTATACAGCGTGTGTTTATACAGCGGTG